>CAUYQG010230297.1:0-38428 GCA_963574415.1 Tarsius wallacei
GTCTTCCTTGCCTCTCCATTGACTGCTCAATTGCTTGTTTGCATGAATGAAATCCTTTTGCATCATGAGTGGTAAGATCTAGTCGGAGAGGTAATGGGAACCAGATCATGCAAAGTACTGAGATCTTTGGAAGGTCTTGGACTTCTCTGGTTATTCCCTAGCCTAAGAACTGACTTTGGACTTCTCTAGTTATTCCCTAGCCTAAGAACTGACGGTGTAGGTAGGTGGACCACAGGGAAGCAGGGAGATCAGTTAACCAGAGATGAGATTAATGGGTGGGGGAGGGAGGGAGGGGACTGACGCCAAAGAAGGAGTGGGAGGAGAGAAATCCTCAGATTCTGATATATTTTTAAGGTATGGGATTGAATGCAGATTTGACAAAAACACCAGGAGGAATGAAAGGAGACACCAAGGTTTTGGCCTGAGAAAATAAAAGTACTTTGTTGTTGTCACTTTTTGATATACAGAAAATATTTGTTTGTAAAAATGCAATATGTTTCTTTTGTACTGGTTGAAGTAGGAAACAAGCAATGTTGGGTATAGAGTGAAGCTGAGTGACAGAGAGCCGGCCAGAATTCAAGAAAAGGTGTAGGAAAGAGAAAGAATATGAGAAAACAAATGTAAGAAGAGCATCACCCCCTTGACAAATACTTGACTGTGCAGCAGGCTGGATTAGGGTCAACTTGGAAGGACATTTGCATTGAATTATCATCTACTTATTTGTGTGTGTGTGCTGCCTTTTCTTTATTCATGGAATCATAAGTTCTTCAATAACAAGGTTCTTTCTAGCTCTGTCACACGTTGTAGTCATCCAGTTAGTGTTTCCCAATTGACTGGCTGGGGCAGCCACAGTAGCCCAAGCCTAACTCATCTCCATGCACTAACGATGCAAATCTAATGAGAGGGTGGCTCAGCACAGGAGGAAGCGTCCTTCCTATTCTCCCTACTGTCTTTTTGTTCTCAGAACAGCATGTTTCTCCTGTTTTCACATTCAGAAGATAGATCCCACTCAGAATGCCATGACTTCCTTCTCGCCGCCTTTGTCTAGTCTAAGAGCCTAAGAGAGGGAACAGACCTAGTGTAGCTTTCCTAGTAAAGAGTTCAGCCTCAGAGCGCTAGAATCTTAGAGAAAAGAGCAGCGGACTGCAATTAGGTGCATCCGTTTTTAATATTTGATGATGGATGAAAGGTGGGATGGTTGGTGTCATGGGAGACACTTCAGTATTTTGCAAACCCAATATAAGTTCACGTCACCTTCCCTCTTTGGGAAGGAGATGTGGCAGTGAAAAGGATACGGCAATCAGAACTACAGAACTGATGATACCTACTAAGGAAAAGAAAGACTCGGGGTTCGGTTTAAGGCATGATTTTATTGTGCAAGTGTATTTTTGGTGGATGTATTGTTGGCCCTAGTGCACTTTTCTCACTTTCAGGGGCTCAGTGAAGAAAACAATCGAACAGATGCCCCATGAGTTCCCTTCCTTGTTTGCTGGGGCCTGCTCCTCCCCACTGAAGGCCAGGCGTCATCTCCACCCAACATCTGGTCTGTATGTGTTGAGTGCATAAGGAAAAGCTCAGCCTAACCAGTTGATGGAGAAGAGCATCCTCTGGGCCCTCCCTGGCTGCGAGTATCAGAGGCAGCTTTCCTGGGATGATAGGGAACATCTAGTCCACATGTTCCACAACAGCAGGTATAGTGTCTCTGTTGGGTAAAGACCAGTCATGGGTGGGTTTCCTGGAGCCCCTGGGGGCCATTGCATCTGTGCCATCTTTATGTGCTCAATAGGTCTTGAAGAAAAGGTTGGAAAAATTGGAAAACCATGGACACTGTAGATGTTTTTCTTTCTGGTAAAGTAGATTTATTTATTTTCCCTCAAAAGGGACATCTGTTGTGAATTTTCTATTCTGTTTATTACTGCTTATATCTAGTTTTTAACTTCCTATGTTATTATAATTGTCCTTGCATCCTAACTTTACCTATACCAGTTAGCTCTTGGTAAGACTCCATTATCTCATCATTCCATTTTTATCCCTTCTATCCTTCTGTCCATTTGCCTTGAATTTAAATGAGCAAAACCAGGAATCTAACATTTACTTCTTTTGATTTTAATAAATGTTTTTAAATTTGAGAAAAGTGGACGTATGGTGGTAATCAATATGAGGAAAAGCACATCGAATACGGGGAGAGAGACTTTTGCTACAGTATTAACTTTTCTTCTTTTTTCTTTTCTTTCTTTTTTTTTTTTTTGCATAGTGTAGTTGGGCTTACGTCATGGTATATTTGGGCTTATGTCACAGCTCTTCCACTTAAGTCGTGCAACTGTGAAGAGTCATTTAAATTCTTGTGACTCAGTTTTTTCCTCTATAAAATTAGCATTAAAATAATGCTGATTTCTTAGTATTGTAGTGAAGATTAGAAAATGCAATAAATTTATAATGCTCAGAACAGTGCTAGAAAGCATTCAGGAAGTGTTGCTGTTGTGTTGTTATTGCCAAAAATGCCCATCCTTGTGGAGTTTTCTGAGTTCTCCACGTGCAAGAACTTGTAGGGAAGTAAAAGAAAAGTTGTGGGTGCTGCTGCTGGGAGGAAAATCAAGAATAGACAGGATGGTGATGGGAAGAAGCCAATGGTGCCCTTCTCAGCAGGCAGGTGTTTTCAGAACCTAGTGCAGAAGGGGAGACAGGAGTGGTGGAGGATTGTTTCCATCTCCTTGACAGAAAGTCAGGGCAGGTGAAGGTGACACGGCTGGGATCCTGAGCACTTGATGCCCTCGGCCATCTGTCCTTTCTGCTGGCCCAGGAGGCTGATATAGGAACTTTTCCATTTGAGCCTGGTAACTCTTGACTGCAAGAGAAAGGTTTTTGCAGTTGGAGAAATCTGCTTCTAAAATTGTGGTGCATGAGCACCAAGTGCCCAGTTTTTCTGAATCAGAGATAAGGGGTCAAGCAGAAGAGACAGAAAATCAGTTTCCTATGGACTCTCTCTCTCTCTCCCTCTCTCTCCCCCACACACCCTTCCACTTAGAAGGTATTCAATATATAAATGTCTTTACAACTACTCACAGTCACTGGAATCGTGTTCTTCCAAAATGATATGTTGAAGTCCTAGCCCCCAGGATATCAGAATGTGACCTTTTTTGGAGATAGATAGGATCTTTAGAAAGGTAATCAAGTTAAAATGAGCTCATTAAGATGGGCCTTAAGCCAGTATGGCTGGTGTCCTTATAAAAAGGGAAAATTTGAACACAGGGAGAGACGTTGCTACAGGAAAGATAATGTAAAGAAACACAGAGAGAAGATGCCCGTCTATGAGCTGAAGAGGTAGGCCTGGAAAAGATCCTTCCCTCAAAGCCCTCAGAAGGAACCAACCCTGCCAACATCTTGATTTTTAAATTTTAGCCTTCAGAATCGTAAGACAACACATTTTCTGTTGTTTAAGCCACGCAGTTTGTGGTATTTTGTTACGGAAGTCCTAGTAAGCTAATATAGTTGCCTACGGCATTTATTGTATCTTGCATCATTCCATTGATGCTATCCAATATATTGGTTGGCTAAAAGGATCTTTAGTGATAAAGGCAACAAGAATCTGGGACGCCAAGTTTATCTCCAAAGGTAAATGAAATAGACTGCATGAAATAGTTTTCAATGGTGACTCTAAGATCAGAAATTTGTTTGGGGCTCAGCTGAGTATTTCTCTGCTGGTGTTAACTAGGATCATTCATGTGACTTCAGTTTTAGTGACTCATCTTTGTTTTGTTTTGTTTTGTTTGTTTGTGTATGTGTGTGTGATCTTTGGCTGTAAAGTCTAAGGTGGCTTCACTCGCAAGTCTGGTAACTGATACTGGCTAGGAAAGTGAGGTCAGCCATGACAGCTAAGGAACAGGTGACTTTCCATCCTCAAGGAGGCTAGCCTGGGTTTCTTTGCAGGATTCTAAAAGCTTTATTCATGTTCTTAATGATTTCCTTAGGATGGTTTCCCAATAGTGATATTGCTGGGTCAAAGGGCATGCATAATTTTAAGGCTTGGCCTGAGTCTTACAGAGATTCATTTTCTTTTAACAGACATTATAGCCAGGTATTATCTATATAGCAATTTTCTCTTTGTTGATGTTTTCTATCACTCACATTCACAAGAAAAAAAAGCCACATTCTCTACCTGACTGCATTCAATCAATTCCTAAATTAAGTAGTGCAAGGGGGAATGTAATTCAGTACATATATCCCTGAGGAGCAAGTGGGCTACAGATTTGTTAAGTGGGTTTCATCCCTCATTATTAAACGTATCCCGGTTTTCCTAGTTGGAGAAGGGAAAGGAACAAGCAATTTTTCTTTATTAAGTTATTTTAGTATTAAAACTGAATAATATATCTACAGTTTTATTTGTTCAAAAAAGGCATGCATTTCTGCGATTTCTACATATATTCCAAATATAACTGGGACCCCTATTCATTTAAAATACAAGAAAACATGCTTATTTAAAAAACTGGCTGCCATTTTGTTTCAAGAGCTCTAATGGGACATCATTCAACCTTAACACCTATCTAGGTATTTTCCACCAGAAAGCTAGATAGGGTTCAAGTGAGTATGCTGGTGGAGTAGGAAGCTTCAGAACGAATGCCTCTTTATACCTAGGAGCTGCATAAATAACCGTGTACATCTGCTTACAGTGCAGACAAAGAGGCGGGACAAACACAAAGTCAATAGAAGAGTTACTTGGCAACTCCTAGTGTCTTCCCCATACAGTCAACTTTTCCCAAAATCATCTTTCAAGAGAGACAGGCATACATAGGCTAATAGTAAGTAGTTACATTTCAATACCTCGTTTTTCAGTCAATAAGAAGAGGGAATAAATAGTCAAGCCTTTAAAAGGGATTTTGAAATTCAAATCTTTTGAAAAAAGTTTCTGAAAACTGTCCTTAAGCAACATTTTCTTTCCACTTGCAGGGATGAGAATAAAATCAAGAAGTTGGGGGTGTGTTTCTTTGGTCTCTGAGTGATTTTTTACTAAGGGGCGATATTCCAAGCTGTACTTTGAGCTAGGCTGTCTTTCCTTATGTTTCTCATAGAACCGAATACATTTGTTTTCTCACAGGTAGGCAAAGGTTCAAACAAACAGAAAACACTACACTTCATCCAAAACTCTTTATTAAGTTCATCTTTAAAATCACACTGACATCTGACATATAGCTTTGAAATTATCTAGGCATTGTGGTTGCAGAGACTCAAATTCCAGTCCAAGCTTAGCCATCTATCAACAGTGTGACAGCGAATCACTCACCCTCTCTGAGGCTAGGTGTACTCACTTGTATGAATGAGAAACTTGTCTCCTATTTTAAGGGGGCTATTATAATGTGAATCAATTGCATTGTACACAAAGCAGGTAACATCAAGCCAAGTACACAGTAGGTTTAATATAATAGTAATTATAGAACATGACTTCATTATACTATGTATTTTATATAACTAGGTCAGATATTATTATTCCCATCTTAAAAATAATAAAAACAAAGGTTCAAAGAGGGGAATCAATAGCTCAGACTCATACTGTAAGTTTCAGAAAGCCAGACAGGACCAGACCCCACACAACAGTACAAGCCATGAGCTTCATACTGTGGACTGGGCTACTAAGGCCAAAATGGGCTCAAATACAACATCGTATTTATTTTTGGATTCATAGTGGAAATAAGCAAGAACACTGTGTATCTGAGTTTAATAAGGCATTCCTTGTCTTTGTGACTATTGATAATGGCTATAAGATTGGACATCAGTTTCAGGACAGTTATGGCTTCCACCATACCACATGGCCATCATTGTCTACTTTACTTCTTTTTGAAAAAAATCACCATAATGTGCAGCCCCCAAGAGACTGGATATAATATTTTACTCATTCTTTATTATAAGCCTGATGAGTAAAATATTGTATCCAGTCTCTTGGCTAAAGCAGCTTATGCAGTGAATATGTCCTATAGCATACAGTGATTAAACTTTCAGCTCCTCAGTGGAAGCTGGTATGCTGGGTTAGGTTGGTGGCTATTCTTAGGTATATTTGTTCCTAATTGAAACACAGCTACTTCTGCATGATCAGTACAGTCTGTAAAACCAATTCATAGCTCCATTCAAAATGCACAGAATACCTAGTTTGAGAAGTTTCATCCTTTTATTGCCAGATTCGTCTTGGTCTCACATGATCTATCATCTATGTTGACTGTTGTCAGAAGTTCTCCTCTGGCTCTTTATTAGTGACTGGTCAAAACCAACCTCCATCCAAGACTGCTGTCCACATACCTTAGTTATGAGGAGTAGTACTTTGTTATTTGCACTGAATGCATTCTTAGCTGAGTCAATTGATAATACCCAACAATAACTGCATTTGTTAGGGCGAAAATAGCTGCTGCAAACAATGACCACCAGTGCCTTTTATAGTTGTCAGTGCCTTTTATAGTAAAAGTTTATTTTTACTTACACAAAATCCTAAACTGATATTGTTGATCAGCGGAGACCTCTTCTCTAAACAGTGATTTAGGGGTTCTGTTTCTTTCTATCTGGTGGCTCTGTAATCTTCAATATATGAGTTTCAAAGTTACCCTGTATGTGGACTTATGGCAGGCAGAATGGAAATAAAGGGAGTATTGTGAAGAATAGAGGTGCTGGGAGAGTGTGTACTAGTACTTGGGGAGGGGCGTGGATGTCACTTCCAGAACTCAGTCTCTCAGTCACAGATAACTGCTTGTGGCTGGCAATGTTGTCTAGCTGTGTGCCCAAGAAGAAAAGGAGATGGATTTGGTGAAAATCTAGAGGGCAGTTGTGATAACCACCATGCTTTACCCTTGGGGTGTGGCTTTGGAACACAATGGTGATGGGTAGTCAAGCCAGTCCTTTCTGGTATTTGGATGATGGGATGTGAACACAGACAGGCAATCAGTCTTGTGGCTTTTCTTCAGCAGATGAGGAAGAAGAGAAAAGTGGGGGAGGGTGGTGGGATCTGGATACCAAATATTAACTTCCTTGCTTGACTCAGGGTGAGCAGGATGTGGGGAAAGAGAGGAATAAAAATTATTTAAATTTCCGACCCTTCAAAACCACAAACTGTGTCCCATAAAACTACAAATAGGATATAAACAGCAACTATTTGTTGACCAAGTTTCTCCACTAATCTTGTTGCTCAAAAGGGAATGGGGTGGAGTGATTAGAAACTCAGACTTGAGCTTTCAGTCCTGGCTCCACGGCTTAGCGGTTCCGTGACCTTGAGCAAATTCCTAGTCATTAGAAGCCTCCTGTGAGAGGCAGTTAATACAAGCGTCACCCCATAGGTTGACTGACAGCATAAAATTAGATGAAAAATACAAGGTTGTCAGGATAAGGTCTGACCTATAGTGAGTATTCAATAGATGCTAGCTATTATTTATTTATTTATGATGATTATGGTGATGATGATGGAAGAATTGTGATTCACCAGCTTGGAGTGTCAGAGAAAACCTCCAGATGGCGCTGAAACAGAGACTCAACTTGGAACCCAAGCTGGGGAACTCCAAAACGGTTATCTATCATTTCTCCCAAGTTAGGAACCTCTCAAATGAAAACTGTAGCTGTAGTGGATGAAGTTATCTGGAAGCTTCCCCCTCACCTTCCCCCCTGCAAGTCCATGTGAGTTTGGAGTGGGAGTTAGTGGTCATTTTTTGGTTACTCCCTAAAATAATATCAATCCTCACTCTAATTTAAATCCAATGAGACAATATGCGCCAAGGGCATATAGCACTTGCTTGATGCACTCTAAGTACACCATAAGTTCAAGTTCCCTTTTTTTTTCTCTAATGAGCAAAGAGTATTTCCCTCTATCTCCTTCCTTAAATTGGCATAGTCAGTGGGTAGCAAACATCCCAGATCTTTCTATTTGCTTAGTGAAAGTTTGAAGTAAGCAAAATTTGCCTGATCTATTGCATTTATCGGAAAGTCTTTTCAAGTCTGGTCTTTGCACTCAGACAGCCTTGGGTTTCAAACCCAGCTCAGTCAGGAGCCGTGGAATCTTGAACATGCTATTTACTATCATTTGTGAAATAGGAATGATAATACATCACTCATTGGAGAAAATGAATGCAAAGTGCCCAGCACGTGAATGCGTGTAATACATGTCACTTCTCTTCCTCCATTAAAACAGATTTGATTTACCCCTGCATTGCACTTTTCACCATGACTATTCCTGAACCTGCTGGCTACTATGGGGGAACGGGTAGGGGGAATCCTCAGAATGCTCTGCCTTCCATTCAAAGCAAACTTCCCTGCTCTTGTTTTCTCAGGACTCTGCCTTCTCTGCTACTTGTAATAAGTTAATTGGATAAACTAAACAGAGCCAGGGCAAACTAGCCAACTAGGCTCTAATGAGGTTAGTGGTGGAAAGAGGAAGGATAACCTCAGTGTGAGTCCTCTCCGTCCAGCTGAGTTGTCTGGGGCAAACCATGTCACATCTCAGCTCCAGCTCCTCGATTACATGCCAAGAGCTGGACTAAATCATCTCCACTGGTCCTTCTTGCCCTTTTGTCTGTGTTCTTTACGCGTGCTACCACAGGCAGCAAGAGATGCCATGGAGACGAAGCGTCTTTCCTAGAGACCAGGAATGGTCCTAGCTACCCTCCTACTTTCATATTTGACTATTTTCTCAGCCTTCGTGGGGAGCTGGTCCAGTCTGATGGATGAAGACAGGAACCTTCTGAACTGCCAAGACAGTTCTGGAGGACTGAGGGACTATAAAACATGGCTACCCTGGGAACGCTGATAATTTGGTGCTTCTTTAATTGTGTTCCTGACATATGTATATGTGGAGTGTGTGTGTGAAAACTTGATTTACCTAAAAACAAAATAAACATCTGTATTCAAATGAGTGCCTTATTAAGGCAGTGAAAAGAATGTATTTTTTAAAAAATATGTACTCACTTAAAACACATATGAATATTAAGAAAAACAAAATTTTCCAAATTTTGCAACCCTCATAAACTCTGACAATCAAAAAAAATAAAGGATATGCACATACAGTCAGCATATGGAACCAGGTCAGAAAGTTACCAGACCAAAAGAAAAATCCTTCCTTCAGTCCCTTTTCATTACTGCTAACAGTGTTTTGTGATTCTTTCATAAGCATTTTGCGTATTTGCCTGTACATATATGCACACATGCACACACACACTTTAAGTGTAGGAAAGGAATTTAACAGATTTATCATTTATTAATGCAATCTTATATTTTAACTTTTGATTCTACAGTTTTTCTATTACTCATAACAGTATAATGTTGGTTCCTTACAGTAGTCAAAGTAAAGATAATTTTTGTGGATCTATTTACCAAGTCTTATTCAGGTTATCTCTGAAGTTTCTTTATCTGGCCTTTGTGGTAGTGAATTTTTTTAGTACCCCTTGTCCTAGCCTAAGGTCTCTTTTGCAATTTTCTAAATCAGACATCTTCTTGGGAGGCATATTAAAAGGGTTTAAAATTTGGATAATAAAATAAATTGCTCATTTCCTGTAAACAGCATTCCAGCATGCATTATTCAATTTCAGAATTATCCTGATTACAACTGCTGATTTCAGGCAGCTATGAGCTCTGTTCTTGGGGTTGGTGACATAGTAGTTGTATTTTGAGGGAAAAAAATCAGTAGAACTTTCAGAGAGGATTTTTGTTTTGTTTAGCTGTTTTATTTTGTTTTCATCTCCAATTATGGGAACTGTCTACTTTTGTGGGACCAATTTATGTTTTGCCAGTTCTGTAAGTAGTTACATGTGGAAAGCTGGGTTTCCTGGAAACTTGTTGAGAATGAGTAGATGTGCTGTTTTGCCGGCATTTCAGAAAGCTATCTATGGCAACTGCATTGTCAACCTGACTTACACAGATTCTCCTTCAGAGCACGAACAACTGAAGCATGTTTCTTCCATTGTGTAGGGAGGAGTCGAGGAGGATTTGGAAGTTCTGGGAAGCATCCAGGAAGCTCTTGGGGTGGGGGGGTGGGGGGTGAACATAGGACAGAGGAGAAGAAGGGGAGTGCATGTTCTCAACTTGGGACACGAGATTGGCAAGGACTGTGTCAAGCCCGTCTTCATTAACAGCACAACAGATGCAGACAATCCAGCTCACAATCGGGGACACAGTACAATAATACGGTCACACTCATTGCCTTTGGGTCATCTGTGTGATAACCCTAAAAGATATCTTCTTAAGAATGGGATGAAGGAGAGAAAACAGTCATTTAACTTTCAGGAACACTAAAAACACAAACCGTGTCACGTAAAATTACAAATCAGTTCATAAAATTGCAATAACTGACCTGCACAATGTGAATTTCCTGAAATGAGCACTCGGATTGGGCACCAGTAACAGGTAATGAAGGGACTTTACAGAGATGATTAACAAGGGCCTCCACTTTTTATTAGACTCATTTTGCTAATCCCTAAAATTAAGGAATTCCAGGTGTATGGAGCCAAGTATGCAAATGATTTCCTTCCGCCTAGCTGCTGATTTCATAAAAGGCCCTCAAACAGAGAAATAAAACACACAGAATGGGAAAGCTTTATGGCACAGTCGAGAATATTGTGCCTTTAAATAGTTCAGACAAGCAGTGCGTGCTGTAAATTTGCCACAGAGACAAATTTGTGCAAAGCTATAAAAAGAGCAAAAGTGAAGCTGAAAGAAGAAGGTTGGGGGAGGGGCTGGGGGACTCTCAAGACCTCCGTGGCCAAGGCAGTGTTGATTCAGCTGAGGCAGCCGCTGTGGGAGTGCTGGTGGGAGCACATGGTACGGAGTGGGCTTGTTGGATGCAGAAACAGATGGAGAAAGAGAAAGGGAGACATTTTTATCCAAAGGGGGATGAATGCATTGCATTTTCCTGGTGTTCTAGTTGTAGGGGTCTGCAAACTACAGTCTGAGGACCAAATCCAACCGACTACCTGTTTCCCTATGGCCCAAGAGCTGAGAGTGGTTTTGCATTTTTTAAGCAGTTGGGGGAAAAAAATCAAAAGAAGATTTCATGATGTGAAAATTATATAAAGTTCAAACTTCAGTATCCATAAATAAAGTTTTATTGGACTATATTATGGATGACCTATGGCTGCTTTGCATAGCATTGGCAGAGTTGAGCAAGTGCAACAGAAACTGCTTGGCTTGTGAAGTCTGCTTAATTACTGTCTTGCCTTTACAGAAAACGTTTGATGTTCTGGAGCAGTAGTTCTCAAAGTGTGGGCCCCAGACCTGCAGCAGCATTAGCATCACCTGGGAACTCATCAGAAATGCAAATTCTGAGAAAGGGATTGGCAGTAGTGGGAAACTGCCAAGGGAAGTGGGGTGGGATTGGCAGTGGAGGGAAACTGCCAGGGAAGGGAGGGGCACACCTCATCAACAAGAGTACCTGCATAATGAACATTTGAATACCTAACCTTGAATTATACCCCACATCTTTAAAATAAAAAATAAATAAAATCAGCATTATGATACTAAAAAAAAAAAAAAAAGACATGCAAATTCTCAGGCACCACCCAGACTACTGAATCAGAAACTCCGAAGTGGGAACCAGAAATCTGTATTTTCACAAACCCTCCCCGCCCCCTCCAGGTGAATCTGATGCACACTCAAGTTTGAGAACCTCTTCTAGGCAGGTAGGACACAATGGGACACAGAACTTCAAATCTTCATGAAGGTGGACACAGGGTTTTTATGAATGTGAGAAATCCTCTGGAGGGATGATTTCAGATACAGTAGCACACTGGGCCTCTATCTGGTTGACTTGTCCCTTAATGAGCACTGTTTAAACAAAGTAGGACAAAGTATTGCTGGAGGGCCAGCCACTGCACACCCACAGGCAGCAGGTACTGTTGTTTTTTTCTTATTTTGCAGATGAGGCATTAAATAACTTGCCCAAAGTCACGCAAGTGGAAGAAACAGCTTTCAAGAATGAGGCCTGTGTGACCTCAACACTTGAGTTCCTTTGCCTATCCCATAGTGCCTTTGAATGAAACACATGAATTCTAGAGGGAGTCACCCCGTTTCAGGCTCCAATTACTGGGAACTAGTGACTTGACTTTTGGAGTTCACACCCTGATCTGCTTTCAGAACTGGCATTATGGAGAAAGGCATTTTTTTGCAAAGTGCGGGGGAATCAGTGGTCTCTTCGGGAAAATGTCTGGTTATTCACAGTATTTATATGTGTAGAACACAGAATATTCTATTGTGAAAATATCGAGATAACAACTGCTTGGGGAACATTTTCAGTGAAATATTTACTTAGGAGAACGGGAAACATGTCTAACGATAAAAAAATTGTAGGCGCATCTGGGTGAACATTATTTAGCTGCAAGTGTTTGCTTAGATATTTTTAATATACATTTATGCACTTTAAATTTATTTTATTGGGTGAAATAAGGACTTTGGGGAGAAGAGCAGGGGCATAGATTTTTAAATGTTCTGGGCAAATGAATATAGTCTCTGGTACATGATGCTGCTCCCAGCTGCTTTTGTTTGACGGATTATCCTGATGTCCTTCGTTTTATTGTGGTGCTAAAGTAATGGGTCTGCCTGGAACAGTTTGCTGACAGATGAGAGCCTTGGTCTGTCACTGAAATCCCAAGAATTTAAAGGGAAATACAGAGCAATTCACCTGGGCTCCCACTTATTACCTGCAGTAAAGGGAGTGCGAGTGGGAATTGACTGGCTTTTATTTTAACTTTCAAAGAAGAGATTTCATCTATGTTTCTGCAGGGACCGAAGGTGCAGACAGGCAGGTGAGATTCTGCAGCCATTTCACTGGCACATTAATCAGATTTCCCATTTTTCCAGCAAAAGATCACTTCACTCAGACAACTCAGCTCATGTGTGGGACATTTGCAGAGAAGATGTGGGGCAAAGGACATGGATGAAGAATTTTCTGCAGTGATTTTTCTTCCTTTTAATTTTGAAATGATTAGACTCCCAAGCATCTGCAAAAATTGTACAGAGAATTCTCAGTGTACCATTTACCCAGCTTCCTCTAATGTTAACAACTAACGTAATTATAATACATTATCAAAACCTGGAAATTGATCTTGGTACAATATTATTAACTAGAGTACTGGCTTTATTCTGAGTATCACCAGTTTTTGCATACACTTGTGTATGTGTGTGTGTGTGTGGGGGGGTGTTGTAAAATGTCATCACTTATGCTATGCTTTCAATTATTAAATAACAAGTATAATATTGTTTGCAGCTTTTTAATGATTGAAATGATAAAATACAAAATATGTTGCATCTTTTATCCTGACTTCACCACCACTGTATCATTGGGGTGGGTGTATACTCTGCTATCATGAGTATGTGAGGCTTCTAGCCCCGCTCTAACTCTCCTGGGGATGCAATGTGATTAAGAAGAAACATACACTTGGGTCACTAGGGTAGACCTTGTGAATGTTAACCAATGAGTCTTGTGGAAAAAGCATCTGGATACGTGTATTTCATCAAACCAAGAGTACTTTAAAAGTAACTGAAGTTTAGACATGTAAAAATACATGCACAGTATTTGGGGCACATGGAAGGTTATACCTCTCTGCCCTCTTGAAGTCAGGCATGACTGTGTCATTTGAGAGTGGAATCCTTCACCCATCCTCCTTCCCTGCCGCAGAGATCATGTAAAGGTCCATGCAGAGGCTCCATGAGACCAAAGCTACCTAGAATGCTGAGCTGTCACATGGAGGATAACCCAATCCAGGAACATAATCCAATCAGCAAAGGGCTTGCCTTGAGTGACAAATAAACCTTCTTGTGTTGAGTCACTGAGATTTTGGTGTAGATTGTTACCTAATCTAACCTTTCTTAACTGGTGTAGTGCTATGATAGGATGTCATCTTGGGAGGGGAGGTTACTTGCAATTCTTCCTTGTGGCATGAACTTTCTAGAAGTATTTGTTCTGCTGTAGGAGAAACTGCTCCTCTGCAGCAGATGAGAGAGAAATGGGCCTAGTCTTGCTTTCTGCTTAGAAATTGTTTTCCATCTTTCTTTGCCCCACTTTAGAAGGCCAGGCAGACACAAGGTGAGGCCCTACCCTCTTCTCCTGAATCAGAAACTCTGGAAGTTGAGTCCAGGAGTCTATATACTTGATTCATCCAGGTATTTCTGATGTACATTCATATTTGAGAAACACTGGTCTAGATGCTCCTCCAGTGACTGTTCTGTGACTTATTTTCTGTTTTAAGAATCCTTGAAAGACTGGAAGTACTGGGGCACTGGTTCTCCACCAGTATGTGTGGGGTCTAGCCAAGTCTTTTAGAGGAAAGAGTAAATAAGCATGCTTTGCTCCTCACTGGTGAAATAGGTAGGATTTTCATATCCTTCACTGATTTTAAGTGAAAGAGAAAAGATTTTTTCCAGGTAGTTGAGGGCTTGGAGGCCTTTCCCTCATCACTCAGAAGTCCTTTTGTTGTGGTTATTTTCTCTCCTTTACTATCAAATATTCTCATGCAAATAGCATTCATGATTACTGCCTTACTGAGATTTTCAAGCTTAACTCTTCTATACTCATTGACATCTAATTGTATTTGTATTTTAAGAGAGATCGTTGTTTTTGTCTCAATAGAAAGAAATGCTAATGGTACCAGCAAGAGGGAGAGATTATTATATAAGGAAGCACTCCCAAAAAACCAGAATTATTTTTGGAGGGCAGATCCTATGTAGCACAGGCTTCCCTCTCTACCTAGGTGTTCTAGGAACCCATCTATATCAGTGTACCAACCAGCGTTGTTGTGAGAGGCTGTGTTCAACTTTAGTGAAATTTTTTTGGCGATTCTTTCAACTTGTTTGCCCATTTCTTGATGGGTGATTTACGAATGCACTTGCCCACCCCTCACTGAGTGTTCGGCAGTTTTTGACCAAAAATGGCATGACTTCCATGACTTCCCCCCGTCCTATTCACCCAATCTCACCATGTACAACTTTTTTTGTTGCCCAGATGAAAAAGGTCCTCAAAGGGAAATATTTGGTTGATATGGAAGAGGTAAAACAAACAAAAAAACAAATGTCAGAAACACTAAACAGCATTGAAAGTGACGAATTCAAAAACTGTTTTGAGCAGTGGAAAAAGCATCTGGATATGTGCATTTCATCAAACCAAGAGTACCTTAAAAGTGACTGAAGTTTAGACATGTAAAAATATATGCACAATTTTTAATAAATAAATTATGTTTTTGGGGGGTCCCCCTTGTATTTCATATGAGGTTTTCATGTCTCATGGGTGAAGGCTTTCTTTGGGCTGTGCATGGCCAGCTTTGACTGTGGTATTAGCCTTCACTGTGGTTCTGTGACCCTCCACTTGGGTACTTAAACTGCATATTGGCTTACCCTGGGGGCGAAAATGGAGTGCTCCACAATGCTATTATATATTTATCCACAGGCTGCACAGAAAACCTTTCTGAGCTGCACTGGTTGCACCAGGCATCACTTCAGCCGAAACAGGAGTCAATACTTGCAGCTCAGAATCTCATTATCTGCCCCAATGTGTGGACCAAGACTCCTCTTGGGAGATATTCTAGCTAGAGAAGCCAACTTCTGGGTTTCATACTGGAGGGTTAGCAGGGATCCCCTATGCAAATATGGAGAAGAGGGGCTGGTCTTGTGAAATGGAGCAAAGTGGAACCTAGGGCAACTGAGACTTGAACCTTATTACCAGAAGTGGAAGACAAAATGCCAGAACTAAACTACAGGCCTTATGAGGCCACATTTGGCTCCTGTTAGGAAGGAAGAATCTCAGAAGATTAGTGGAGACAGTAGACTGACATTTGGGCTCTGGCTTCTCCTCTTTGAGCGTCCCTCACCTTTGGGAATATTGCGGGCTAAGAGGATTATCTGACAAATCTTGAGGACTTTTTTAGGAGTGAGCCAACTAAATGCTTTGGGGGTCACAAGAAAAGCATGTGCTCAGCTTCATTTTCCAGTTTTCATTTTTTACTTGTCAAAAAATATGTGCACAACACAGAAAAATTAGAGGATAAAAATATGCCTAAGAGAAAGTAAAAATTTCTCACAATGGCAAAAAAAGGTAACATTTTACTTACATCTTGGTGTGTGTACTATCAAAGTTATACGTACGTGAAGCATAACAGCATGGGGATTATACTGAATATATATTAGTATTATGTTTTTTCACTAAACAGTATGGTATAAGCCATTCATCCACATATTACATAGTCTCCAAAATGATTTTAATCCTTGCATGATATTTCATTTGTCTGTTCTTTTTTTGGGGGGTGAGATTGGGTTTGGGATCTCATTCTGTTGCCCAGGCTGGACAGTAGCACAATCATGGCTCACCCAGCCTCGACCTCCTGGGCTCAGGTGATCCATACTGCCTCAGCCTCCTGAGTAGCTGGGACTAGAAGCGTCCACCACCACAGCCAACTAATTTGTATTTTTGTAAAGATGAGGTCTTACTATGTTGCCTAGGCTGGTCTCGAACTCACGAGCTCAAGCAATCCTCCTGCCTCAGCCTCCCAAAGTGCTGAGATTACAGGCATGACCACTGTGTCTGGCCTGGTTTGCTTTTAAAAAATTTATTTGCTCATTTGTTAGACATTTACTGGGCCCTGGTTGGGCTCTGGGAATACAGCGGTATGCTCACAGCACACCCACTTCTCTAGTTTAGGAATCATAAGGACATTCAGGAATCTCTGACCTCTGCCCCAGGTTCTGTGGGAAGGGGTGGCTCATAACTTCTTCCCCTCTCCAGGTGGAATGGACCTGCCTTTACTGTAGAGTTTGTGGGATTCAAGTTTCTTCAATAAATTGGAAACTGCTGCGTTGGCTGCCTGCAGGCGACGCCTGATGTCTGTATGGTTTCGATCGATGGCGAGGTGAGTGTAACAAGCAGATCACCTCTCTTCCTGGGGGACTCCACTGATTCATGCGCAGCATCTCGGGTCTCCTTCCAGCTCAGTGCTGCTCGCTGTGCCTGGCCATTTATCTTTGACAAAATCTTCACCTGAAGCTTTCTCTGAACTCCAGCACATCCCATGAGCCCCAGACTTGTGACTGGGGGAAGGCACACAGAGGTAAACGCAGGGGTCCGTGTTCAGAAAACACCAGTTTTTGCAGCATGAAAGCATGATAGACCACGGGAGTGTTTTTGGGGAGGACCCAAAATAAAGGGTCTCACGTTTTGGGATGGTGGCTTTGTTCTGCCCATCAACAGGTCTAAGTTCTAGCACCAGGCCTCAAAATCTGTCACCAGCATAAATTGTTCTGTGGAGTTTCTGACCTCTCCAATGTAGAGGGCACTTAAATCATGATGGGCCATTACCAAACATCAAAATTTATGAAGAAAGGAACTTTTCCCAAGGCAGTACCTCCCTTGACATGTATTCTACCATGCCTCATTATAATTCTCGTTATAGCAAAATGTATTAGGACAACTTCAAAATTCTCCTCTCCACATTAATTTAATTGATAAATAAATACACCCACCTGTAGAGCTTTTAAAAAACCGCTTTATTGGTTTTGCTGAAATATAGTTTACAGACCCACTGTGGATATAGAATTAAATAATTTTTTGGTAAACTTACAGAGTTGTGTGACTGTCATCACAATCCAGTTTTAGAATGTTGCCATAACCCCACAAGGGTCCCTTATGCTTATTTGTAGTCACTCCCCATTCCTACCCCTTACCCTACCCTAGGAAGCTGCTTTCTGTCTTGATAAGTTTGCCTGTTCCAGATATTTTATATAATTGCTATCATATTACATAGTATTTTGTAGCTCACTAAGCATGTTTCTGAGGCTCATTCAAGTTGCCACATGTATCGGGAGCGCATTCTTATTTATTACTGAATAATATTCCATTGTATGACTATGTTACATTTTGTGTTTCCACTCATCTGTTGATGGATGTTGGATTACTTTGAGTTTGAGGCTATTATGAATAATGCTTCATGCAGAGGTTTTGAGGTAGTTATTGTAAAATGAAGATATTCTAAAAAGTTCATTGGATGAACATTCCAAATTGCTGTGACAGGTGATTTCAGAACTCCAGAGTCTGAATATCAGAGTTTCCAGAAAATGCTAAATAATTCCCAGCAAGTGAGGCCTAGTTGCCACTTGCTACTGATTAACAAGGAAATCCTCAGAGAAAATTCATCTCGCCTTTTCCATTCCCCATGTATTCTTCTCTTGGGAAAAGCGTAGGCTGATGCAGACTGCTAACTAGAACCTGAGGACCATGTGAGCAGGACCTTGCTCTTAGACACCTAGAACAATCTGACATGTAGTTGGTAGTCACCAATTATTTGTTGAACGACTGAACAAATAAATGCTTGGTCCAAAAGCGTGATCGAAGTGGCTTTTGGCTCCTGAGACATCTGAGCCTGATGGACATTTCAAGAAACAAGATGAAGAGATTTATGCTTAGTGACAAGTGGAATAGGTTTGGGGAACTGTGGACAGAGATGGAGAGTCGGGGAAGAAGAAGGAAGCCCCACTTATAAGGACTACCTTCCAGGTGAGGTTGCCTGTTACCTTTGCTCTTACACCTAATGGTGCTTTAAACTAGAAGAGAGAAGACAACCCCAAAAGTCCATCAATAAGAAAACAAACTGAAGTATATTTTTAAAATTGGAATATTAGACAACAGTGAAAACGGATGAAATTACCGCTACACAATAACATAGATTAATCTCAAAAATATCATGTTCAGTGAAAGAAATCAGACACAAAAGAATATGTACTATGTGATCTCACTGATTCTATTCTTTTTTTATAGCAAGCAAAATTAAACCTTAGTGTTTAAGGATGCACGCTTAGGAGGTAAAGCCAAAAAGGAAAGTGAGAGAGTGAACCCAGAAAAGTGGCAGAAAGGAGCAGGTGGTGATTGGCAGGATTGGGCAAGGGTGTCTGATTACTGGGGATTTAAGTCCCCGCTCTGTGAAAATTCATTGTGCTTGATTTTTTTTGTGTATTTTTCAGATAATATATTTCCCAGTAAAATGATTTGAACGCACACAAAAAAAGAAAGATGCTAAAATGTTCAAACAAAACAAAAAATCTAAGCAATCATTCTAGATTCAAAAATGTTGTAGAATTATTGAAAGCCGCATTCATGAAATAAGTATAATTTTGTTTTCTCAGTTGATTTCCCTATTGGTCTTTATGTTCTTTTGTGGCTTGTGCTCATTCTGTGTTGTTTGGTTGGTACAATTGCTGGGCACCTTGTACTTATTGAGTAAGTTATTCCAAAAGTTAATTTCTTGTTTAATTCTTGGGAATTTAGAATTTTTTTGTCCATAAGTATCATCTGAAACATAGTGGGTAGATTTGTATGGAGCTCCTCAAAACCAGTTTGATTTATGTAGCCAAAAGGTAGTCTCCGTTGTACAGGTCTGGCAATTCCATTCTGGGAGCAAAAACTCCACTGAGGCGGGAAAGAGTATCTTTGCTTTCTATGCTAGATACAAGACTAACTCCTAAGAGAACTTCTGAAGTAAGTTAAGTTTTGTTTGACTTCTTCCTGCTGTCTTTACTGTGCCCTTCACCCCATGAGGACCCATTCATAGTCAAAACCTCTCCCTAGAGAACCTGGCCCATACCTGTCTGGGCCACAATAAAGCCTCCCATTTCCTCAAGGTGCCTGCTGTATCCAGGATTTATTAACATTAATGTGTAAGTGGCTGATAGTTCCTGGCTCTGCCAGGTGTATTTACAGGACGTTTTCCCCTTCTTTTGAGGATGCAATTTGGTGGATCTCTCGGCAGGTTAGCCTAGCACCACAACACAATTCAAGTGGGAATTGTGGAAGAGGAGAGATTTGATTAAGGGGCCTTTGTATGGACTGCTGCCCAGGGGAGTCTTTCTTGATGTCTTCATGTCTCCTTCCCCCTCTGCACTTCTCAACCAACAGCCTCTCTGAACTTTTGAGTTATAATTCGAATCTAAAGCATGTGAGGGTGTTGGGTTACAGCACAGGTCACCCAACAGGTTTGCCTACAGTTAGTCACATGGCCACATCAGTCTTTAAGGGAGGCTGGGAAAAGCAACCCCTGCTACTCCCCCCAAAGCAATTTTCCATTACTATGCAAGTAAAGGAAAATGGATATTGAGGAGTATATTGGTATGCTAGGGCTTCCATAACAGAATACTACAGATGGGTGGCTTAAAAACAGAAATTTATTTTCTCACATTTCTGGAGGCTGGAAGTCCAAGATCCAGGTGTCAACAAGGTTGGTTTCTTCTGAGACCTCCCTCCATGGCTTGTAGCTGGCTGTCTTCTTGCTATGCCTTTGAGTGATGTTTTCTCTGTATGTTTCTATGCCCTAGTCTCCTTTTCTTATAAAGATACACGTTGTATTGGGTTCAGACCCATCCTGATTTGACTTTAATCACCTCTTTAAATACCCTTTCTTTTAATAGTCACCTTCTGGGCTACTAGGGATTAGGACTTCGACATATGAATTTAGCCAGCAAGACACAATTCAGCTCATAACAGTGAAGAACCAAATCTCTGCCATGAGCTGCTATAATCTTTGCCCATATGTTGGCCAAATATACTTAATTGTGTTGCCAGTTAGGTTTGAACTTTGTGAAAACAGCAGTGATGCCTTTTGATCTTCATTCTCCTTCACAGCATTGAAACACACAACCACGGAGTTTTCATAAATGCACTTCACTAAGTAACAGTGGCAAATGATAGTAGTAGAAAACATTGCAATGATACAGGATAGAGCAGTTGTAGATAGAAATAATTGTGTATCTTGGATAAAACAAAAGTAGATTGGAAAAACTTGACATAAAGGAGTATAAAATGTGTATTCATTCATTCAGGTACTTTGTTAAACAACTCTTCATTGAGTACCTATTACAGGTCATCTTTATTGTAGGTGTTAGGGATTATTGAAGAACAAGGCCTTACAGAACTTTCATTCTGGAGAGACAAACAGTGACAAGTAAGTTAATTAACAAGGTTGGGATCATGGTCATTCAGAATAAGAGCAGAATAAGTTGATAGTTTGGGGATGGCATTTAGGCATTCTGGATGGGTTCACTGTAAAGACAACACCAGAGGTGATATGAGCCACCAGGAGTTCTGTAGGTAGAGCAGCAGTCAGAGAGCAGCAAGGGAAGAGGCCCAGAGTTGGGAACCATTATGTCTGTTTGAGGAATAAAAAAGAAGGTCAGTGGGGCTGTAGCATGGTGAGAGGGTAGAGAGTGTGGGAGGAAATGAAGCAGAAGGTTGGTAGGGCCAGAACATGTAGGGCCTTGGAGGCCAAGGTAAAAGTCTAGATTGTTCTCTAAGAGAAAGGAAAGCAGAGAAATGATGTCATCAGACTAAAATCACAAAGTCATTGCTATTGGTGACTTAGCATTTTATTCTGTAGCATACAAGGTACTTTTAAGGCCAACATTGTCTTTAGTGATTCTAGTGGATTGAATATTTTGATCCCTTGACTTGTGAAGGGGACATAGAAAATTTAGACTGAGGATAGTTCAATGTCTGGTATTATGCAAAGGCCCTTTGGGTCTGTCTGGGACTCAGAATTATGATCATTACAAACACCAATACTCACTGTCCAGATAGAGATTGAGTTATATCTTAGACAGTTCTTAGATGCTACTACCAGAAAATATAGATGCTGCTTTAATTTTAAAATACTTATTTCACTTGTGATTATAAAATTGTTTTTAAAATTACATCCTTGCCTTTCTTTCTTTTGCCATTTAGGCCCTTTCTTGTGAACGTGCTTGAAAGTGTCCTTATAAACTGAGCACTCTAAGTATTTGGATGCTGGTGACTGAGAATTCACTGTGCAGTAATTAGAGGATTGGCCACCTTGATTGGCTGCAGAGAATTATAGGAACACCAAGTAACATTGCAACAATTATGCCTCAGCAATTAGCAACCAATAAAACAGCAGACCTCATTGATATAGCTGTCCTACTTAGTAAAAATATCGGAAAACAAATACCCTACAAAACAAATAACATGTAACCAGCTCTGGCAGAGGAGCAAAAATAAACTTGGCTACTGCAGGGAACCTGAAAACGCAGCCAGGACTGGGTTGAGAGGGAGCAGTTTCTGAGAACATGATGGCTGTCTTAAAAATCAGGATAGCGAGCACGTTTTAGAATGCTTTGCATGTGTGAAGTACCTTACTAAGTGTTGAACAGGACTGGTAACATTTGATCCACTCTACAACCTGTGTCAGAGCTGCACAGTTAGTTCCGTTTTACAGATGAAGAAGCTGAGGCCCATCTCGATTACACCCTTGTAAGTGGCAGAGCCTTGATTTGAACCATGACTCCACTTAAACTTAGACTCTACATGCCCAAAACTAGGATATTCAACTTTCTTGACCAAGCTGAGCCTAGACTGAGCCTCAGTCTGCGATGCTTTCAAAATAATTAGTCCCTCAACAACTGATTGCTCTTCCAGTTGTGGGTAATAGATCCCTGTTGTGAAATTACGCCCTCTTTGACATAAACCGTTTAAAGCATAGTTCAGGGTGTTTGCTCACCACTTGTATTTTGCTATTTGGTTTTACAACATCTTGTACTGGTGATGTAGCTTCATGGTACAGATAGGGAAACTGAGGCACATCGAGATCATCAGACTTGGCCAGGATTTTCTATGAACTAGAAGCATTCCATTCTGCCCTCCACCCTTTATAAAGACTCACTGACGACTCAACACCGGCTGATTTGCCTCTCTTCCTAACTTCTGAACTCTCCCAGACACCCCACGCTCATCCTGCTTACTCTCCACTCGTCCTGATTCTTCTCCTTGGTCCCTCAATGCTCCAACCCCACCCTAGTTTAGTTGTGTCCTTCCCTTGAAATCCTCAAGCTTGTAGGAATTGTTTTGTTCTCCTCGTTCTGGTCAGACCTCAGAATTCCCTCCCTGGCACACCCTATACCCATACAGGCAGCAAAGCAGTGTGTTGCTTGAAAGCTCGGGGTTTGCATCCACCTGTGTGGCCCCAGATGAAATGTTTAATCGCTCTGAGCCTCAGATTCTTTACTTTCAAAATGTAAATATCAATATCATCATCTCCTCTAGAGTAGGAAGCCTGTGATGCAATCATGTTCAGCACTATACTCTATCTGGTGCCCCCTTATTGTGGCATGATTGAACTGTGCCTGGCACATTGGGCATGCTCAATACATAATAGCTACTACTATTGAGAGAAGTCTCTGTCCACTCTGCCCTGGCAAACAATTTAGGGCCATTCCCCACCTAGGGATTGAATGGGAAGAGAGTTAGCTATGTGAGAACAAACATCAAGCCTGCATTATTCCTTTTGTCTTCCTAGCATCTAGAATAGCTCTTAGCAAATAATTACAATAATAACTAGAAGAAAAATAGTACACATTTATTGAGCACATACTAATTGCTAGGCACTACGCTAAGCAATTTATCTGTGATATTTAGTCTTCACAAGTACTCTCTGGGACAAGTCCTTTGATTTTACCCATAGCATACAATGAGAAATTGGAGCTTCAGAGAGATGAAGTAAGTTACCTTGGATCACGCAGTTAGAGGCAGCAAAGTCAAAATTCAAAAGCAAGAATAGTCTGACAGTAAGCACCAGACTTTAACCACAGAATATACTGTTACAGTAAATAGTGAGAAAAGGAGAGAAAGAGGAGAGAGGGAGGGAGAGGAGAAAAAAAGAAGGAAAGAGGAAGAGAAGAAGAAATAAATAGAAGAAAGAAAGGGAGGGAGGAAGGAAGGCAAGAAGGACACTCTCTGGAGCCCCAGCCTAGTGTCTTTTTCATAGACACTCATTCTTAAACTTGGCTGCACACTGGAATCATTTGGCCTGCTTAAAAAAAATACTGATGCCTGGGTCCCACCCCCAGAGGTTCTAGTTTATTCCATCTGGTCTCCCGCCTGGTCATCAGGACTGTGGAAGCTCCCGGGATTCCAGCCTGCAACCTAGCTTGAGCCTCACTGACTTAGCAGAAGCACATTCTCCCTGTCCTCCAAGGTGGCCAAGAGCACTTTTCATTAGCACAAGTGAGCGGCACCTGAGGCCTCCAGCAGCCCTCCGAATGGCTCCAGCTGCAGGTGCATGGGGATCTGAACAGGGCAAGGCCATACGCAGAGACAGCATGGTTGATCTGGAGGGGCATGGGGCTCAGGAAATGGGGTTTATTACAGTCCAAATGACAAAACCTTCTGTGCCGAGTTGCCTGCCGACAGTGCTGAGACTGTAGCAGGGGGATCAATGCAGTCCCTTCTGGTGAGTGTCCCCCTCACTATGGTGACAGGATGTCTTGTGTCTGGGATTTCCCCAAAGATGACTTTTCCAGCTTTCTCCAGGCTGGTGCTCTGATCTGGTTCAGGCCTGGCTCATCAGGGTTGTGTGGCTTTTCATGGGCTGGGGCAGGGGATTCCTGCAGGTTGGGCAAGCCCTGGAGTTTGGCACTAGGAGAGGAAGAGAGGCATCCAGCCGTTGGTTGGGGTGTCTAAACCACCGTGGGAGTTGCTGAAATTCTTTGGCCTGCATCAAAAGGGATATAGGATTTCCTTTGATTCAGGATGGAAAGGAACCCTTTTAATGTAAGGTGGTGAGTATTCCTCAAGTTCATTGCCAAACCTGGGGCTGGAGGGTGGTCTGCACAATCCCAGAGCTTCCACTCCATGGGGAACCAGGCATGCAGTCTGTTCTCCGTCTCTTGGCTGCCACAAAATTCATCAGCACATGGGAGATCTGCCTTCTGCAATATGGAACAAAAAATAACTAAACAAAAATAACCTTTTGCCATACTTGGCCCAACCATCAACTCAAAATGTTCTTGAAACTTATAATAAAAGAGATTATTTATTGCCTGTTGTGTCCCAGATCTTGTGCTGAGTGCTTTACATTATTAGCATATCTACTCCTTACTCTTTCTTAATCAGTAGATATTATTACCCCATTATATAGAAAAGTAACCTGAGGTTCAGAGAGAGGTTAAATAAATTGCCCAGGGTCAGAGAGCTTGCGAATAGCTAAAGCAGGCTAGATCCAGTTCTGCTGGATTCCAAAATGCATGTGTTCAAAGACTTTGCTACATCGTCTCTTTGAAATTCTAGCTATTTACTCAGAATCTGATGCCTAAAAGACCCACAATAATGTTTGCTGAGTGAATGAATGAAATCGTTACATCATTCTAATTTCAATTCTACATTTGCCAAATAGAGACTATAAGGACAAGAAAAATGATGCACAAGCCACAAAGCTTTGAAGTGTATGCAGACATCCTACCTAGGTAAATCTTGCAAATATTAATCAAAACACTCAGAAAATTTGCTGAAAGCATAGAATTTCACATTACAGCTATTTAAAATGTGTCTATTTATTTATTGCTTTTAAAAAAACCTACTAACCACAAAATAACAGTGGAAAGACATCACATATGAAGGATCTAGAAAGTTTTCCAGATGATAGAGGGATGAAGTGAGAGAAGATTAGATTTCAGAGCATTCTTTTTGCTCCTGTGCTTATGGGGATTCGAGAATTTGGAACTGGAGAAGAATTCTGAGTCTCTCTGTGAAATGGCTTGAGTTAGAGACTAGAAAGCCCAGATGCATTTAGCCACTTAACCAAAGTCACGGAGAAAGTAAGTGGCGAGCTGCGAGGAAGAGCAGAGGTTTTGGTTTCCAGCCAGGCTCACACCTCTCTCTCCCGCCCATAGCTGGGTTGAGCCCAACTTCTCTGAGCCAAAGGTTGGCCTGTGAGTTGCACGGCTGCAGCCCAGGCTGGCAGACCGACAGTGGCGTGATTGATGGTTTCTCTGCTTTTGTCATTTATTTGCCTTGTGTTTTTTTCCTTTCCCCAACAGAGCTGATAAGGAAGGTTTTGCTAGAGAATCATGTATCTCTTCTTTTTGTTCCTTTGACCAGTGAAATGCATTTCTCATTACTCCAGTCACTTTCCAAGGGTAAGCAGTTTTGCATTATTTAGCACCTAAATTGGACCTTGAAATAGACTGGACTGAGGCTTCTTAATGTTGGGGTGCTATTTTCTGTTCTCTTGGTCCCAGCAAATAAGCTATGCATTCAGGTAGCATGTCTACCTGATCTGATCATTTCTTTGCTCAGGATGCTAAGGCTGAGGATTACAATTTGGAAGTTAAGAGTCCATTTCTGGAAACCTCACTTTTCAGGCAGTGTGATGTGACAGGACCAGAGGCAGTGGAACAGACAGGTTGTGAATCCAATTTCTGCATGTACTGTACAGGTGGATTCTAGCAAGCTGCTTTATTTTCCTGAGCTTCTGTTTCTACATCTGTAAAGCTGAGATCAGAATAGGAACCGATGTGGGACCAGTGAGGTGTCTGTGGTGCAACATTTACAGAGGCACTCATGCATGGCCCTGAAAGTGAGTGCCCCTTAAACATCGCATCCTTGAAGGCTCCCCAACCATAGTCTGGTTGAGATGGTTAAGATGACTACTAACCCTTATTATGATACTGTCTTAAGAGCTTTGCATAACAGCCCTGCAAGGCAGATATTATTACATCCCCCTTTTTGATAGATAAGAAGACAGTTGTTATCTACCCATGATCACGGAGTTTGTAAATAGGAGAACCAAGATTTCTACTCAGCAGTCTGACAGAGAGTAGATGCTTAAATACATGCTCAGAGTGATTCATGCTGTGGTTGTTATTCAGGTGTGAATTCAGCAGCCACACTCCTCCCCTAAAAGTGCCAGAATTTTGCTTGGGACCTCAAGTGGCGTCTGACCACCTCAACCAGTCTTGGAGATGACAGATACATTTACAGCACTGCCGAATAGAGTCATATTAAGTTATCCATCTCTGCCAAACACTATTCATTGTGAGACCCACCCCATAATGAAACATTATGGATTGCTTCTTTTGGCCAGAGAATAACTTAACCTCTGACTAGAGATGGAGGTATGTTTTCCATGAAAATGTGGTTAACGGCCTCCTCCACTCAGCAGAAATACCCACCAAGGATGTGTGAAGTGCCAAAAACGTATTACATCCTCAAAGTCTGTGAAAGTAAATTCCTCTCAATATATTATGAATTTAGTTCCCTGTCTGGGTTTCCAGGAATTAGGGCTGTTATTGTACAGTCTAATTTTAAATCTGGAGCTTTATTATTCAAAATAAATGTCTTTTTTTTCCTTCTCATGCTCTTTTTCCTCTGTTTTGTTCGGTATGCATTCTGTAGCAGGTTTAATTGAGTTTTCCCCACAAGGATTCCATTGCAACTCCAGGACTTGAATATCTTGATAGTCAATGAAGCTTTTTTTAAAAAAGAGCTTTTGCAGCTGTGACTGTATTCAAATGGAATCTCTTCATTTCCACGGAGAAGTATAATATGTCCAAGTGAGGGGGTTTTATATTAACTTTGGGGGAGTGGAATCAGAGAATGTGAGAATGTGCTGTCTTGAAGCCATCCGTGTGGGAGCTCCGGCTGGGGGTTGCTCATCAGGTGCGGGGCCTGGGCAGAGGATCTGGTCCAAGAGCCCATTCGTGCTCATCTCATCCTCCTCCCTCCTTCCTCTTTGTCTATTTTCCAGTCCAGGGGTGAAGTCACTTCATGTTGGATGGACATTAACGTGAAGAAGCCTGGACCATGGCACCTTTAAACACCAACCTGTTCTCTCCTGCCTTTCTAGGTGACTGTGGGGGTGTTTTGGGGAGGGGTATAATGTTAAGACTTGGAGCTGAGCTTCCTGCTCCTCTGTTTAATCAGAAGTGGACATCTACCTACAGAGCGAAGCTGTCGGGTTTTTTTCATCTTTGACTTAGGAATGCGAATATCTGAAAGTAGTTTGTAAACTTTGTGGTTACAGATTAAAAGTAATTTTCAATAACACATGTAAAACAAATGAAAGTCCAATTAAGTTTTAAATTGTTTTTAAAAATTCTAAAAGCATGTTGACACAGTGCATGACAATGCACTTCTGTCCCAGCTTTGTCTTCTCTTAGCTGAGCGATTTCATGTCGGTATCTTGGCCCATTGCTTTCTCAGTTTCCTCATCTCTAAAATGAGAATATCCTACCTATCTCAAAGGTAGTTGGGATTATTTAATGAGGTCATATACTAAAAGCCCTTCATGCAGACCTGGCCAGTAACCCTTGATGATTGCTAGCAATGCTTATGCAGGGGATGGGTATTATTCCTTGTTGCTGTTATTATTATCAGCTCTCTGGAAGAAAAGTTCCCTCCCTTCTCTGGAGTATCAGATTCAAAGGCATGCCACTTTTGGAGTGGAAGGTCACTCCCGTTACTTCTCTCACCTTTCATCAGCACCAGAAACTGGTTTACTCAAACTGTGGACTAATGCACGTGTGGTCTCTAGTGAATGTCATGCAGAGAGGGAGAGTGGAAAATTCCAGGTCTGGCTGCTGCTTGGGTGGCTGACCCTATTAACCATTAGCAGTTTATCTTGAATCTGATTCTGATTACATCCAATTTGTTCTTTCACTCTCCTCCTTCCCTGGTTCCCTTCTAGAATTTACATTAGAAAATGAACAGTCAGTGTATCTCATTTGTTAGTACAGGAGCTACTGGCTGATTTCTGATATCGACTCACCTAGGCATTTTCTGGGTTTCACTAACTTACTACATCATCACACACAGAGATGAGAGGGGACTGCTCTGGGCCTTGGTTATCCCATCTATGAAATAAGATGGCTAATCTTCAACCATACCTATGTTATTTTTGCCTTGCCAAGAATTCAGAAGCAATGGTTTTTGAGCTCCTAAAAAGAAAAGCACTTCAAAGATAGTGGGATATAGCAGCATAGCCTTTTATCTAAAGACTAGGTGCTAAAGACTGATGACAGTTTTGAATGGTCAACAACATCCTTGGAACTCTTTTAAATTGTCCAACAAGGAAGCTCAGAAATTCAGGCTTATGGATATAGCTCTGTAGTTATATGGATGTGTTGACGTACAATATTTACAGAATACGCACGATACAGTTTAGATGTTTGTCCCCTTCAAATCTCATATAGAAATCTGATCCCCAATGTTTGAGGTGGGGCCTGGTGGGGGGATGTTTTGATCGTAGGGGTGGATCCTTCATGGATAGCTTGGCCATCGATGCAGAAGTGAGTGCACTCTCACACTTAGTTCCCATGAGAACTGATTATTAAAAAGAGCTTGCCACATCTTCCTCTTGCTCACCATTTCTCTTGCCATGCAATCTGCACACACTGGATCACCTTTCCTTCCACCATGAATGAAAGCTTCCTGAGGCCCTCATCAGAGCAGATATTGGTTTTTGTGCTGTCTACAGAACCGTGAGCCATATAAACTTCTTCTCTGTATAAATTACCCAGCCTCAGGTGTTTCTTTAGAGTAATGCAGATGGACTAGAACAACACATAGCGGCATGCAAAATGTAATTGTGTGCTATTTTTTAATTATATAGAGAGTGTAGTGGTTGGATTTGGATGTTGAATACACCTCTGCAACAGAACTGACTTGTTTTGTTTTCCTGTGAAAGCAATTCTGTGAAAAGAAATCCTAACAGTCAGAGAGTCTAGCTTCTCAACTATCACGCAAGCTTCATTAGTAGCATAGCTCACCTATAAGGTTGTTTCACAGCAATAACGAAGAAGCCAGCACAGAGGAAAACTCTAGCTTTATCGTAAATACAACAAGAATGAAAATGCTCTTAACTGACTCATAGCAATAAGCCTTCAGACAAGTGACCATCTCATGAGGATTCATGGAGATATTTAAGCCTATAGTCTCATGTATCCAGGGGCAGTTACCCTGAGAGAATAGTACTGCCAGTAACTGCGGTGACAGCCAACATTTATGCCTGTTTTCTGTGTTCTGGATATTGCACTGAGCCATTTCTATATGCTAGTTTATCTGAGCTTGGTATTATTAGTATTCCCAGTTCACTGATAAGGAAATTATCAAGTAGCAGTGACTGTCCCAAGGTCATACAGTTACAAGAATAGGACCCAGGAACACAAACCAGCTGTCTGATTCCAGAGTTCATGATCTCAGAAGGACACACAAAACCAACACTTTCTTCTTGGTCCCTCCCCTTCACACTTAGACAAACCATTTTACCTCTTTAAGTCTAGGTTTCCCTGCCCATGAATCAGAGACCATGATGTCTGAATGGGAAAATTGAGCAAAGACCATGAAGCAATGCATACCTCAGTGCTAGAGTCACAGAAGTCACAGAAGGTACGGTTGATTAAAACTAAGATGGGCTGTCTAGTGCTGTCCTCAGTAATAGCTCATCAAAGAGACCCATCTACCCCATACTCAGGAGGACCTCCCAGCTCCCCTAAACCTCAGTACTTCCCCTTCCCTGGAAGCTGGAGGCTAGAGGAATGTGGAAATAGGATGGATGCATCCCTTTGATCCTAGAATCTTTTTTTTCTTAGTCAAGTGTATTTCTGACTTTTCTTCTTACCTAAGACGTCTTCAAGCAGTACCTTGACCTCCTATTCAGGAAGGACTGAATCAATACCCATTAAAGAAATGACCAGTGAATCTGTTATCTTGAGAAAAGAAAAAAGTTTCCTGCCTATTAAACTGATTGTTCAGATACTTATTCATCTGCAAAAAAAAAAAAAAGTCTTAATAAATCCCATTGAGCCCAGGAACTATCAGAATGAGGCAGAGTTAAGAATAAAAAGACATTCTTCTACAGGGAAAAGGGACACTATGATAGGCAGTGTACTGGGAACGTTAGAATGCACTTATTGAAATGACACTCACTGGAAAGCTTGTAAAAGAGGCAAGAGACTTTGCTGTGTGGTAGGGAAAAAGAAAACTGGCTCAGTTTGTTCATATTTCAAAGGCACATTTTGACACATGGTCGGGGAAGAGAGGGGACCCTGAGGTCCGGCTGTGATTAGCACCCACAGCTAGGTGCTTAGCTAGACGAGGTAGGGTTGGAAGTTGAGCAGGTCTTGGTTAGGATGGCATTCCATGGTGGCGTGGGAGGAAAGCTACTGTCATTACGAGGTCAAATCCCTGAGTTGGAACTTGGGCTCCTCCCTGTTGGCTAGGGAACTTTCACTTTATCTTTCAGTGCCTTGATTTCTAAGCACTGCCCTGAGCTCTTAGGCTACACAGATCAAGTCCATTGCAACACCTTATCACCTGCAAGAAACTGCTTCTAAGTGAAGAAAATCATATGTTAGATCGGAGTTTATCAGACACCTATTCTGCAAGGTATTACCTTCAACCCTGTGATTACAGTGCTGAGCAAAGCCACACAGCCCCTTTTCTCATGGAATTTGCATCTGGGCAGCAGAGACAATGAAGAAATAGGTATGTAATATGGGAAAGGAAGAATTTGAGCAGGAAAGTTAGAGCATGTGATCAGAATTTCAAAAGGAGAACATTGAAGAACAAACAACTAAACTTGCCTCCTCGTTTTATTTGAAGGGGATATTGCAGAAGCCCCTGTTAACACTCCATCTTTTTCAGTGCATCACAATGTACAGGAAGGTCATGTTGTGAAAGGATTTGATCCCTAAAATTCCACATGAAATTCCAATTTTGTAGCAAGTTTTAGAGACAATTTCATACTCAGTTTAAAGTACTTCTTAGGCGTATAATCCCTATAAATCCATTCTGAAGCCATTTTCAAAGTTCATTCCAAACACTGAATGTGTTAGGCCCAAAGAACTGGTTATAGCAAAGTAGTGATCACCTTCTATCTATCCACCCGTCTATGTACAGATGCTCCTCTACTGATGAAGGAGCTCTGCCCCCAATAAACCCATCCTAAGTCCAAAATGTATTGAATACTGGCACAAGGTCCCTAACTTACTATTGTTAGACTCTGATTTTTTGACTTCATGATGACTGGAAAACAATAAGCATTCAGTAGAAACTGTAACCTTGTGGTAAATTGCAGGGAGCTCCTTGATTTACCATGACTTATACCCATATGAACCCATAGTAAAGTTGAAAAACCTTAAACTGAACCATTGTACCATGGAGGACTGTTGGCATTTATTAATGGGTTTCTGTGGAATGTTATTAGGCATTGTGCTAAGCCTTGGGGTGACCAAGATATGGTCCTTGCCTTCCGGTGCCTAGCCATCAGTTCTTTCAAGGTTATGTCAGCTCAGAACCCTGTCTGAAATGCTCTGTGCTGAGGAGGCTTTGTAATCAGGCTCTGTGTTCTTTATGTTTCTAAGGTTCGCTGAGGATAGAGGTAGCAAAATCACACAGTGGGGTTCCTAAGTGTGAGTTAGTGCAAATAAAGTGTGTGTTCTGACATCTGAGATAGTCATATTCCCTGCAAGAGGCCCACAGACTGGCTGCCCAAGCATCTTGCTTGCTTGTAATGTAAATTCTGTGTAGAACGGACCCCAGGAAGGTTCTTATAGGTCTCCTTTCCTTTTAAATAAAAATCTCTCACTTTTGTTATAATTCTTTCAAATTTTCCTTGTTTTATGGGCATTTAAAAAACTTTTTAGTTTGAACTAATTTTAGACTTACAGAAAAGTTGCAAAACTAGAGTTTCTGTATACCCCTCGCCCAGCTTCCCTTAGCATTGACATCTTCCATAGTCACAATAAAATTATTAAAATCAGGAAATTAACATTGGTACCCTACTGTTCACTGGACAATAGGCCTTCTCTGAATCTCACCAGTCTTTCCCTAATGCTCTTTTTTCTTCTAGGATAAAATCCATCATCCCACCTTGCATTGAGTTGTTATTTTTCTTTAGTCGCTTCTAATCTACGACTCTTCCTCAGTTGCTCCTAAGGGCACAATACCTCTATAGCAATTTAAGGAATGTTAAGGTCATGGAGTTTTGCTGCTTGGTGGGCATTCTCAAGTATTGAGGTGCCCAACATCAGGATCATTCAAGGAAAATTTGAATCATTCACTCCCATAACAGACAAGGCAAAAGGAATGTGTGCAGGGCATATGCTTTAAGCTAGATAACATAAAAGCTACATTCTAGTTCAAACAATAGTGATGATAAACGACAGCTCTCACTATAGCATCTTGCTTCTGAGCTCAAGGCTGTGGTCAGCCCATATGGTTTGAATCTGAGCTAATTATTTCATCTTTCTGGGCTTCAGTTCTCTAATCTGTAAAATGGGGATAATAACAGCATAATCTCAGTGTTGTTATGAGGAATAAATAGAATAAAGCATGCAAAGCATTTGATGCCATACCTAAAACATGGAAAACGTTCAATATATGTTAATTACTATTACTATTCTATTATTGTTGCTTCTATTATCAATCACCATGAATATACTACTTGCCAAACATGATGCCAAACACTTGGCCAATTTATCTCCTTTTTATAAAGTAACAATTATTCACATTTTTCGGATAAGAACCTGAGACTCTTGAGTGGCTTCAGACTCAATTCTAATTGCCCCTAAACCCCATGCTCTTTGAAATGCTACCGTATTGCCTCATCAATAATAATGGAGATATTGTGGTATTTTAGAGCTTTCTTATTTCTTGATTTAAATTCAATTTCAAAACACGCCTAGGGGCTGGGACAGTGACATTTCATTTGGTGGGTTGGGAATGTGAGGGACAGTCTTGGAAGGAAGTGAGATACTCCTCACCCATGTACCTATTCTTTCTGGAAAGATAGTCTTGGAATCTCAACGCCCTTCCAAGCTCTTAATAAACATGTACTGACTTTCACAAAGCATTCTGAGTTATTTTGTGTGGCGTCCTTGCAAAGCTCCAAGTTTAGGCAAGGATGCTGTGGTAGGGAGGGCATATCACAGAGGCTCAAGGGGCAGCTTAGTGTAGGGACATCTAGCTACAGCCTCAGTCCCAGGGGACCTATAGCTAAGGCAATTTGAAATCATCCCATATTCGCCAAGTGATGCTGTAATTTAGTATTTGTCTTTTCTCCCAGGGAAGTTATGCCCCCAAATTGCAAACTAAGACTCCCTCCACAAGATCTGGATCTTCTGAGCTTTTAGATTTTCGGTTTGAAAATCTTTGCATTTTGGGAAGAAAGACTACCTAATGTTTGGGCAGGGGCATTAGAGACACTAAGGGATATAAAAGTAAGCACTGACATTTTAAATTTTAGTTGAAAGAAGGCCAGTCCAAATGGTAAGTTATGCAGAGAAGTAATTATTTCAGTTGAAAATATATTCTCCGAGCAGTATTCATACCGAAGCCATGGACAAATGAGACTTTGCCTCTGGAGACATGGAAATGATCCCAAATGACACCTACTATGTGCCTGGTATTGTGATGTGTTTGCTGTCCGCCTTATTTTGTTTCTTCACAATTGACTCTATAAGTTAATTATTATTTATTGTATTTTATTCAGTGAATGATTAGATATCCAGAGAGATAGAATAAGCAACCTAATATCACACAGCAAGTCAGTCAGACCCATGATTGGACTCAGGTCTATCGGAACCTGAAGGCCATGTCCATTTCATGCTGCTACATGAGGTTTAAGGAGCATAGACCAGTGCAGAAGACAGACTTGTGGTGTTGTGGTTGGACTACCAATTGGTTTCACCCTCATAATTCTGTGAGAAGACACCACAGAGAAGTTTCCAAATCTGCTCTCAGAATATGCTTCCAGGGATCTTCCTAAGACCTATTTAGCCTGCCCCCTCTTCCCCACTGCTTAAGGTGGACATATGCATGGTTTCTTGTGTTACAAAGCCAGAATGGGGAAAGAGGAGGAGGGAGTGAATAAAATGTCTGTCTATCAATGAACATTTATTAAAACCAGATAAATTCAATTCATCATAAAAAAATAGTTGAACTGGAAAGAGTCTAGCTCCTAGTGGGCATTTGGTACATGTGAATTGAATGAATTAATGAGGAGTGAGTGAATACATTTTGAGACCCAAGGAGGCTAATAGAATACCTTGTGCGTAGTACAGACCTGTTGAACTGTCTCTGACTCTAACCCTTTTTGCACAAAAAAGAGGTGAAAAAATTTAACCCAAATCAATGTCACCATCATGTTGAAGGACCATGGAATGAATTAGTACCAACCTGTACACGTGCAATTGCATATTGGTTATTTCAAAAGACTTTTTTAAAAAATTGAAAGTTTTGAAAAAAGAATTAGAGAAGAAGCAGAATTGTTCTGCCGTAGTCTGGTTCATCCGAGGAGATTGCTTTCTTTATGTCTTTTTTCTTAAGTTTCAGGAAACTTAACACAGTCCCCTGGCTCCAGCCCATTGAATACAATCATGTCTCAGGCTTGTTTAGTGATAAACCATGAACTATTTTATGCTTTCACCGAGAAGAACTTAGCAAATGAAGTAATGAACAAGAACATCATGTCTCACTTAAGATTACTATGTAATTAATTAATTTATGCCTGAGCCCACGGGTTCGAGACCCGCCTGGGCAACTTGGTGAGACCTCATCTCTACAATAAATCAAAAATTAGCCGGGCGTGGTAGCGCACGCCTGTAGTTCCAGCTACTTGGAAGGTTGAGGTGGAAGGATCACTGGAGCCCAGCAGGTCGAGGCTGCGGTGGCCGGGAGCGGCCACTGCACTCCAGTCTGGGCAAGAGTGAGATTCCAACTTTAAAAAAAAAAAAAAAAGATTACTATGTAATTAATTCATGTTAATAAGATAAAACATCTGTGGATGCCGTATGTGACTTTGTTTCCTTTCAGTTGTTTGTCTATGAGAGGAGAGCTATTTATATGATTTGCCATCAGAAAGCTGACGAAAAATTATGTTTTGTGAGATCAAAACTGCCTTGTTTTTAGGTAATTGTAGTTTCGCAGGGAAAGAAGGTAAGTGTGAGAATTAGTTGTTCTGCACAGACAAGCCACCTTACCTGGCGGTTTCTGACTTTGGCCACAGGGATCACAGCCACAGTGAGGGGGTGGGCCTTGGTGGCATTCAGCTCCCAGAGATGGTTGTTACATGATGATATATCTTGGGCTTATCAGATCTTCTGAAATTTTAGGAGAAGCTGGGACTATGGCTTTATAGGTAACATCTCCCATTTTTTTTTTTTTTTGAGTTGGAATTTCTTACTGTGTCTCCCAGGCTGGAGTGCGGTGGCATGCTTATGGCCACCGCAGCCTCTACTTGCTGGGCTCAGGTGATCCTTCCGCTTTAGCCTTCCAAGTAGCTGAAACTAGGGGTACACGCCACCACGCCCGGCTAATTTTTTGGTTTATTGTAGAAATGAGGTCTCTCCAAATTGCCCAGCTGGTCTCAAACCCGTGGGCTCAGGCAATTCTCTCACCTCGGGCTCCCAAAGTGCTGGGATTATAAGTGTAAGCCACCATGCCCGGCCACATCTCCCAATTTTTAAATTTTGTCAGTTATTGCTATTATTAATAGTATGTTTTAAATTGTGAGCCCCAAGCAAAACATGAGAGAAAACTTGTTTCTGGAGTCTGAGTGAAGAAGGGCCTTGACACAGCTTGGGTCAGGGAGCATCCTTTTGTTCTGTTGCTCTCCGGTTCATAGTTGCCCTGAAGGGGGAAAATCTATTGGGAGTCATGCAGGCCAAGACCATAGCTCTTCCTTATGAGGGGGGATACTCCCAAAACCCAGAGTTTATTTATAAAAAATTGTGTATTTATCCTTACATGTTTAAACTTCAACTACCTTCAAAGTATTCTCAGTTTGATGCAAAACACCTATCGAGATGCTTTTTCCCCCGCTCATATCAGTTTTTGAACTTGTCAATTTTGATGCCTTTTAGTGTTTCTGCCATTTTTGGTTTCACCTCTTCCACAATGGCAAAACATTTTCCTTTGAGTCAGTCAGGGAGAGATCAGGTGAATAGGAAAGGTGGGGAATGCTGTTTTTGGTAAAGAACTACTGAACACTCAGTGCAATTTGGGCAGGTGCACTTGTAAATCACTCTACATAAAACAGGCAAACATGTTAAAAGAATCTCAAAAAAAAAAACTCACTGAAGCTAAATGCAGCCTGTCTCAATAACGCTAGCTGGTACACTGACGCTGATGGGCTCCTAGAATACTTACCAAGCAGGGGAGGCCTATTCTACATGGGTCCTGCCCTCCAAAAGATAATTCCAGAATTTTTTAAGTCTCCCCTTGTAGATACTCATGTTTGGTAGCTTTGGGAATTTCAAGGTATTACATGAGAAAAAAATGAGATGTGTGTAATTAGATTTTGTTTTTTTAATGTTTTAAATTGCTAATTTTTATGGATACATAATAGTTGCACATATTTATAAGACATGTGATATTTTGATACAAACATACAATGTGTAATGATCAAATCTGAATAATTGGGATATTTATCACCTCAAACATTCTCATTTCTTATTTCTTTGTGCTGAGAACATTCCAAATTTCTTCTAGCTATTTTGAAATATACAGTAAATTCATATTAACAAGAGTGGTCATATTGTGCTACTGAACACGAGATGTTATCCTTTTATCTAACTGTATTTTTGTACAATTAGCCAACCTCTTTTCATCTCCCACCCAACCCCCACCTTTCTATGACTAATTAGTTCTAGGGCTGAAAGGCAAGAACAACCTGGTGGCCTCCATGATCCCTGGCCAGCCGAAGCACTTCCTTTGGCTTGCACACCCTGCTTCTCCAGTTCCCCAACACCCAACTCATCCCTTTTATCACTCAGCTGACCAGCTACAAACAGTCTTGTTACCTGCTGAGTCCTCATGGCCCTTTGTCACAACCTCTTCTTTAAGCCATTAGTTACTAGCATTTCAGGAAAAATAATGTATAAACCGCTGGCTTTAAGGGTTCCTGGAATTGGACAAAGGAGAACAAGGTAGGCTCTGAGCCAAGAATAGAAGATTGCAGTTCTTTTTATTTATTTGTTTGTTTGTTCGTTTGTTTGTTTTTTAAATTATAAAGATGTGGGGTACAATTCAGGGTTAGGCATAAAAACATTGACTATGCAGGTACCCTTGTTGGTGAGGTATGTCCCTCCCTCCCTTAGCAGTTTCCCTCAACTGCTAATCCCATCCTCCTCCCCTGACAGTTTCACATTACTGCCGAATGCTTACTTACAGTATTATAATTGTTCAAGGTCAGCTTATTAGTGATAACATATGGTACTCTGTTCTTTGTTTCTGTGATAGATCACTGAGTATAATCGACTCCAAATCCAACCAAGTTGCTGTGAAGTCCATATATATATCCTTCTTTATGGCTGTATAATATTCCATTGTGTATATGTACCACGTTTTCTTTATCCAGTCCAGCTTCTATGGGCAACATGGTTGGTTCCATGTTTTTGCTATTGTGAATAGAGCTGCAACAAACATACATGTGCAGATATCTTTTTTGTAGAATGATTTGAGTTCCTCTGGGTATATTCCCTATAGGGAAATTGCTGGGTCATATGGAAGGTCAATTTCTAGTTCTTTCAGAAATCGTCACACTCTCTTCCAAAGAGGTTGCACTAGTTTGCATTCCCACCAGCAGTGTAGAGGCATTCCTTTTTCTCCACATCCTCACCAGCATCTGTTGTTGTTTGTTTTATTAATGATGGCCATTCT
>CAUYQG010230301.1:0-17362 GCA_963574415.1 Tarsius wallacei
CTCAGCCTGTAATCCCGCGCCTTTGGGAGGCTGAGGTGAGTGGATTGCCTGAGCCCGCGGGTTCGAGACCTGCCTGGGCAAGCAAGACCTCATCTCTACAATAAATCATAAAATTAACCGGGCGTGATAGCGCGCAGTTCCAGCTACTTGGAAGACTGAGGCGGAAGGATCGCCGGAGCCCAGCAGGCCGAGGCTGCGGTGACCGGGAGTGGCCACTGCACTCCAGTCTGGGCAACAGAGTGAGACTCCAACTCAAAAAAAAAAAAAAAAAAAGAAAATGATATGCCTAGGTGTAGTGGGTTTTATTCCTAATCCAGATCCATTTTTCAAATAACAGTAATACTGCTTCACAAGTAGTGCAGATATCCTATAATAACAAAATAATTTTAATTCTTCCATTCCTTGTATCACTAATATAGTTTATTTTATTTATATATAAGCATATATGTAAGCATATAGGTAAGTGTACATGATCAAATATACATTATTGTTGTTATTGTTTTGAGCAAACCAATACCTGTTAACTTACTTAAGGAAAGGAAGAGTTTTAATTTTATCTTTATTATTCTTTCCCCAATGCTTTTTTTCTTTATGCAGGTCCAAGTTTCTGACTTATGTAATTTTCCTTCTTTCTGATAAACTTCTTTTATCATTTCTTGCAAGGCAGGTATGGTGGCAACAAATTCTCTCAACTTTGGTCTTAGAAAGTCTATTTCTCTTTTACTCTTGAAATATACTTCACAGGTTATAGAATTCTAGGTTGGTAGTATTTCTTTCTCACTCAAAACTTTAAATATTTTACTCTATTTTTTGTTTTCATGGTTTCTGATATACATTTTTATCTTTGCTTCTTTTTAGTTAAGGTGTTTTTATCTTCTGGCTTCTTTCAAGATTTTTTTCTTTACTTTTAATTTTTTTTTGTAGTTTGAAAATGATATGCCTAGGTGTAGTGGGTTTTTTTTGTTTTTCATTTGTTCTATGTAGTATTCTCTGGGCTTCTTGTATCTGTAGTTTGGTGTCTGATGTTAATTTGGGGAAAATTCTTAGTCATGAGTACTTTCAATATTGCTCTATTTCTTTTTCTCTTTCTTCTCCTGGTTTTCCCATTTTCCCATTTTGCATATGTTACACCTTTTATAGTTATTCCACAGTACTTAGATATTCTGTTCTGTTTTATTCAATATTTTTTTCTCTTTGTTTTTCAGTTTTGAAAGTTTCTTCACCATACTATGAAACTCAGAGACTGTTTCTTCAGCCGTGTCCAGTCTACTAATGTTTCTGTTTTTGGTATCCATCCATTTTTGCATGTTGCCTACTTATTCCATTAAAGTCATTAGCATATAAATAATAGTTTAAAAAAATGATTGGTCTGATAATTCCACCATTCTTGCCATGTCTGACTTTGGTTCTGATGCTTTTACTGTCTCTTGAAACTGTATTTTTTGCTTTTTTGTATACCTTATAATTTTTCCTTGAAAGGTGGACATGGTATACTCAACCTGAATATCTGTAATTCAAAAATCCAAAATCTGAAATTTACAAAATTTGGAATTTTTTGAGTGCTGACATGATACTCAAAGGAAATGCTCATTGGAGCATTTCAGGTTTTGAGTTTTTAGGTTGGGGATGCTCAACCAGTTACTATAATGAAAATACTCCAAAATCTGGAAAACCTTCAAAATACTTCTAGTCTCAGACTTTTTGGATAAGGTATGCTCAACTGTACAGGGAAATTCATCTTCTATAAATGGGTCTTTAGTAATATAGTAATAAGGTGTGGGAGAGGGGAAATGTTCTATAGTCTTAGGATTGGGTTGCAGTCTTTGATCTGTGTCCCTGGACTGTTAACTTCACCAATCCTTTTTATTTTTCCCCACTTAGGTGGGCTAGAATGGCTAGAGGGGACTGGAGTTGGTTATATCCTTTCCATATGTGGAAAGGTAGAACTGGCTGGAGGTTTGTATTTTCCTTCCCTCAGGATGGTTAGGCTCTACAAAACTTAAGCAAGCTAGACTGGTAAAATAGTTTCTCCTGAGCACTGGCCTTGTTAGGAACAGAATGCTGTGACATGCTTCAAAATGATTACTTTTTCCCTCTTATTACTGAAAGCATGAGGTAATTTTTCTCTGATACTTTCTTTGAAGACCTAGTAGAGCTTCAGAAGATAATACTCAGCAAAGCATGAGGGTCCCCTTGTAATTAGGCCTCCTGGAATTTTCGACTCTGAGATTTGTTCACACTTTGTGTTGAGCAGTTTGGCAATTACGGTTCAGATTTTCTTACTCCAGTGCTGGTTCCCTGATAGTAGGTTTCTCTTTTGGTAAATTGTGATCCTCTGTATCTGCCTGTCTGTTTCTCCAGCTTTGGGGGCACTGGTTTGTTCTGTTTCCTTATTTCTTTGTTGGCTCTAAGAAAAGTTATTGATTTTTCAGTTTGTTCTGATTTTTATTTTTTTAGGACAGAGCAGAAATTTGTAAACTCTTTACATGCTATACTGGAAACCAGAAATCATCGTTTTTTTTTTCAACAAGCATTGCAAGTACTGAATGATCATCTTTATCTTGTTTATTCTCAGTTTTATGCTTTATTACGGTAGATCTGTGGAAAGCCTAAGGTATTTTTCAAATCCCTTTTGTTAGTCTAGAATAGGCCTTTTTCTATGGTTCTTACTCCAAAGGTATCACCTTTTTGGTATCTCAGCTGAATGTGAGGGCTCTTATCAAGATCTCTCCATTTTGCCACCTGAGACCCAGTCCCTATCACCATACAGTATGTTCATGTAATGAATATGCATGTGTATTCCCGAATCTAAAATTAAAAAAAAAAGATCTCTGCATTTTGGCAAGGTCAGAGCTCCAGTGTCTCTAGCACTCTCTTCCTTATAGAGAATTTTGTATTTAAAATAATTGTTTTCTATTTCTGCGGTTTTTAGATAGAGGACTAACTGCTAAATTCAGGGCATTCATGAAAATGGCATTCATGCTCTTAAAGGACTTGGTTGATGCTCTCTGAATATTTTTCTGTGGGTCATAGACAGATGGTTATAACGTATAGAGAATTGGAGAATGTGAGAAAAATTGGTAAATATACTGGTTATAACAATTGACTTTACGATGCCTGGATAATATAGAACTTAGACATTTATGAATGAGGTAATGGTGATTAGTGCAGACAGGCACTGATTCAGATACTGTCTTGCCTATTATGCCCAGCGATGTCTATAATAGAACATCAGTGTCTGTAGTGAGACCAAATGACAGTTTTACTCAATAGTAGTGAGTCATAGTAGCTTATTCTCTGAGGCACTCTTCCTCAATATCTAGCTGTACCTCATATGCTTGTAATGTCTGCATAGACCACTTGCATGGTTCTTATTTTGTGTAGTTACCCATGTGATCCTTGCTTTTATGAAAAGTCATTAATTTACAGGTAAAGCCACCAAACCTACTTGTCAGTGTCAAAACACCCACACAATCAGTTTAAATTTCTTTCTCAGTCTGCAGTAGTGTGATTTATATGTCCTAACCAGAGGTTCTACCAATTTGTTCACACAGTGATGTCTGAGACTTCACCAAAAACCTCTAGTGGTATACTAAATGTTGAAGTCTCAAGGGGGTTGGTCTTCACTGCTCAGGATCTGATCAAATTGAGAAATAAGACAAAGAAATCGTGATGGAGGGAAAAAAAATCAAATGTATTACTCAGAAAATCTAAGGTGGAAAATGTTAATTACACATAGAGCTAAATGGGGTTGTTAACTTGACTGAAGTTTGGCTAACTGATTTGCCAAGCCAGACCAACAGAGTGGCCCAAAATAGAGAAGTGGTGATAGCTTGCTATCTGTGGGAAGAAGTATAGAGATGAATTGAACATGCTTAATTTATTAAATACAAGTTAATCAGTGGAGAGACCAGGAATGAGACTAATTGTCTTCTTACTGAATGAGAATGCATTTTCCCCTACTATGCTTGTATTTTTCTAAAAAATATTATTTACTTTAGACTATTTATGCAGATTCTTGCTATGGAAGATAAGGATTTAGCTCACTTATATGTCCTTCCCTGTCTGTTATCCTTTCATCCTTCCAGTGTAACTTTACTATAATTTTTGTTAAGTAAGTATTCAGCATTTACATATACAATTATGTATCCACCCTGTTTTTTTCCTTGATAGCATTTTCCCCCCATTGGAATTAATGTCTTTTTTTTTTAAAAAAACTCTTTTCTTTCTTAGTATTTATACTCTTAACACTAGTGGAGCCTCAAGCTTTTCCCCAGTTGCATTAGTATATCTATATGTTGATACTTAATCAAATTTACTGTCTTAAAGCAGATTCACCTGGTATGGTCTAGTTTGGACTTCTTTTGTACAAGTGCAGCTGTATTAGTGGTCATCTTAGTATCTTACCTTTACCATTATTCTTATGAGTTTTTTCATCTTGCTATTGGATTAGATATCCTATTACCCAGATGTCATGCTTTCTTTCTCTTGGTGTTTTCTTGTATTTTGTAGAGCACAGATTCCAATAGCTTCCTGATAAAGAGTATATGGGGGGCACATTTTTTGAGTACTTGTGTTTCTGAAAATATCTGTATTTCTGCCCTCACACTTAATTCACAGTCTAAATCCCGAGTACAGAGTTCTAGGTTAGAAATAATTTTCCTTCAGAATTTTATTGCATTGCACTGTTGCTTTCTTTTAGTGTTATTAAGAAGCTTTATGCATGTTTTTATCCTAAACTTTTCTATGCAATCTGTTTCTATAAGTCTGCAGACCCTTTAAATCCATAATTGCCAAATTTTGTGATGATTTGCATTGCTGGGTCTATTTTAGTTGATTGTGCTGGACCATGTAGATGAGTTCTTTCAGTCTAGAAGTTCATATCCTTTCATCCTAGAAAATTTAATAGAAGTATTTTTTTGAATTCCTTCATTTCCACTACATAAACTTTCACAGAATCCACACATTTTTAGCATTGTGCCTTTTTCTCAGCGTGTAAATATGGTGCACCCCAGTCCATACACCCTATGCTTTACCCAGAGAACTTCAGTTTTTTGCCATTGTGGGAGAAGGGGCAGGGTCGGACTGTGCAGCGTTAAGGAGCTGATCTGAGGATTTAGCTACTTTTTAAACAGATTTTCAAGAATCCTCGTATTTTTAGTTACAATCTCACCCTTATTGCCAGACATGTGAGTCTATTGAGACTTCTTTAGTGTACTTGCTTCTTTGCTTTTTCCACTGTTGGCTTTGGATTCAGCTTTCTCAGATCTAAGTCACATCTATTGTATATTTCTTCTAGAAACACATGTGCCTCTTTAAATGAATTAAATAAGATCTAATAGCTAATCTAATGAGCATGATGACTACTGATGAAGAAAAATATTTCAACAACAGTGATATCATATGAAATTATTTTTGATTTTTATTGTTTACAAAGTCAGAGTTACCACTAAACTATTATGGATTGCCTGAGCCCGCGGGTTCGAGACCCACCTGGGCAACTTGGTGAGACCTCATCTCTACAATAAAAAAATTAGCCGGGCATGGTAGCATGCACTTGTAGTTCCAGCTACTTGGAAGGCTGAGGCAGAAGGATCGCTGGAGCCCAGCAGGTTAAGTTGCGGTGGCCGGGAGCGGCCACTGCACTCCAGTCTGGGTGACAGAGTGAGACTCCAAATCACACACCAAAAAAAAAAAAGTGAATTTGAACTGTTAGACTCTAGTATCGTGATTGGTATGTAGTGTGAGATAGTTGAAGCAGGGAGGTAGATTAGAAGGTGAAAAGTATTGCTTTAAATTGTAGACTGCTTACATTCTATATTATTTAAAAGTAATTCATAAATAATTATTTAATGCTAATATGATTATTTTCAAAATTTAAATTAAAATCTTCATAGAAATATGTTGCCTTTGTTATTTTTTAAGTATTCAAAAATCTTTTTGTTTACAGCTGGGCTCAAAATGCAGAGAACTCAAAGATATTCATTTTGGCCAGTGTTACAAGATCTCAGATGAAGGCATGATCGTCATAGCTAAGGGCTGTCTGAAGTTACAAAGAATATACATGCAGGAAAACAAACTTGTAAGTACTTGTTATCATCCTTATGTTGTTCATTTTGTTTCTAACTCTTGAATTCCTTAAACTTTGTTTATAAATTTTCTTCTGCTATTTTCTTTTGGCCATTCAGAGGCAAATATTTAATCAAAAGCAAAATTCCTCTCAAAACAATACTTTTATAAATTGATGTCTTGAAACTAAATAGGTGATGCTTATAAGTGATACTTGCATGTTAAAAATTCCTTGTTAGCATGTGCTAATGTATCTTTTCTAAATTCTGATAGTGAATTAATGCTGGTAAACTGGAAAAATCAAATTTATTTGTCACACATATCTGTGGTTGTAGTACCCTTAGAGATTGTCATAATTCTAAATATAATTTTTTTAATGTCCAGGAAAATGTACACTTGTGAAATAGAGCTTTTTACTTAGTATGTAAAAAAATGGGACTGAATAAATTAGAGCAGATAATCTTGGTAATTACATGAACTTTTGTATTTTAAGCAACACTTCTGTATCTCAGATACATGTAGTGTATTATATATTTAAAATCATTTAATTTTTAAATTGAGATGTAAATCACATATAAAATTTACTCTTTTAAATTTAATTATTTTTGTCAAATGTTTATTCCAGTTATAATGTCTGTATAAATATTCAATTTTATGAATATACCATAGTTTATACCTTTAGGATGTTTTCCTTCCCCCCCGCCCTTAAGACTTCAGAGAAATAAAGATGTGAATTTGAACTGTTAAGGACTCTACGTATCTTGATTGGTATGTAGTGTGAGAAAGTTGAAGCAGGGAGGTAAATTAGAAGGTGAAAAGTATTGCTTTAAATTATAGATTACTTACATTCTATATTATTTAAAAGTAATTCATAAATAATTATTTAATGCTAATATTATTTTCAAAATTTATATGAAAATCTTAATAGATTGGTTTTTACAATTTTTACAATTGATTGGTTTTTAGTGTATTCATAGTGTTGGGCAATTATCACCAATATCTAATTTTTGAACATTTTTATTACATCAAAAAAGAAATGTGCCCATTAGCTGTCACTTCCCAATAACCTTTTGCAGCCCCTGAAAACTGCTTATTTACTTTCCGTCTCTATGGACTTGCCTATTCTAGATATTTCATATCAATGGGTTCACATAATATATGGTCTTTTGTGTTTGCCTTCTTTCACTTAGCATGTTTTCAAGGTTCCTGTTTAGCAAGCATCAGAGCTTTATTCCTTTTTGTGGCTGAATAGTATTCCAAAGCAATTTAATTTTAATTTGATAGTTACATCATATAAATAAACAGAAAAAATTGTCACTAAGGAGGCCTAATAGGAGTTTACAGCATTGAAAAATAGTGTACAGTCATACACCATATAATGATGTTTGGTCAGTGATAGATCTCATATACAACAGTGGTCCCATAAGATTATAACGCTGTAGTTATACTTTTTTGAGGTTTAAATATGTTTAGATACACAAATGCTTACCATTTTGTTACAGTTGTCTACAGTTCTCAGTCCAGTAAATGCTGCACAGATTGTAGCCTAGAAGTAGTAGGCTATACCAGGTAGCCTAAGGGTATAGTAGGCTGTACCATCTAGGATTGTGTAAGTACATTCTGTGATGTTCACACAATTAGAACATCACCTAACGATGCATTTCTCAGTGTTGTTGAGAAATTTGAAAAGGCTGTTACGGCAGTCCTTAATGTATAGTATATTTATAAAGAAGATTTGCTTTTTTTAAAAAAGAATCTCAAAAGCAAAGAGATCTTTTTCTTGCCCTTGTAGTTCATAAAATTTGATAAGTATTTGATAACTATATCTTATTTATGAATTTAAGTTTTGAAAGGTTTCTTGAAGCATCAGCACTTCTAATGAGATAATTCTCTTTTAAAAAAGAAATTAAGAAAAATGTTAGAAATTCAGTTACAGAACTTGAAACACCATGAATTAAAAGTAAATCCTTTTTTTAAAAAACCATGTAGACCTGTAATCCCAATACTTTGGGAGGCCAAGATGAGGGGATTACCTGAGCCCTCAGGTTCGAGAACAGCCTGGGCAACTTGGCGAGACCTCATCTCTACAGTAAATCAAAAAATAAGCCAGATGTGGTAGCACATGTCTGTAGTTCCGGCTACTTGGAAGGCTGAGGCAGAAGAATCACCTGCACTCCAGCCTGGGTGATGGAGTGAGACTCCAACTCAAAAAAAAAAAAAAAAATTCGTGAAAATGTTATAAAAACTATGTAGTAAAAGTACTTCACATTTCTATTAACATCTAATATATATATAATAATCACTCTGGAGGCAGTGTGATCTTGTAAAGAGAATTAGATCTTTTTGGTCAGAGAGACTGAATTTTTGAATTCTAGTATCCACTTACTTGCATTGTGACCCTGGAAGAGTTACTTCTCGTTTGTAAGTGGGGCTCTTGATATTTGTTTGTCCTTTTCTTCGTTGTGGTTTTGACAGTTACATGACATAATTTACCTAGAAAAAGCTCTGACCTGTAGGAGATGTGGAAAACCGTGTAGTTTTTATGCCTTCATAACTGTACTTGTTATCTAAACTGTTGGTTTCCACTTTCCATCCAAGATAAATTAAAAGATGGTAATCTCAACTTAAAATTTTTCTGTTTCTCAAGTAATAAGGTATTTGTTGACTGATACTTGTTTTCTTATTGAGTAAACAGAGTCTTTTTTATTGGCACAATAAAAAATGTTTAGCAAGTGGTTTCCCTAAGGCAGCAGTGGTTTACGTTTTGAAAGTTTTGTTATGTTCACATTAGTTTTTCCCCAATTTTGTGGTACATTGAAAATATGTACTTAAATGTGAAAATAATCAGTTTTATTTCATTGGGAATTTGAAGTAATTTAAGTAAATCTTAAAGAAAGATCAGTTCAATATTATTCTTATTTAAGTTTCTTAGAGAAATTTAGAATAATTTAAACTCTTTATTGGACAACTGAGATATGATAACTGACCTCCCATAGAAACTTTGCATTTTTAAATTTTATGAATTAAGAAATGTTTAAATTACTTGCAAAGCTACAATTTTAAGTAGTTACAGTATTTTTGCTTTGATCAGTATTACTAATAATTTAACAACACATATTTTAAATTAGCAACTAATGGAAGTATGTACAGAGAACATGGTGTCAGAAAGGATGACATAGTAGTTTGACCTACACTTTGACAAATGTTGATTGTTAGCCAAATTATTTCACTAATTCTCTTAATAAATTAAATCTTCCCAAAAAAGTATTAGAACTTCATTGCATAATCCAAAAATAATTATGGCATAGTTTTTTTTTAAAGAATACATTTTGCTGAACCCCAATATCAAGTTGATTGCTTTTTAATACATTGACAGTATTTGACTGAGAATACCTCTTTTCATATTATATTTTCACCTTTAGATGGCAGCATTGTCTTTGTATATTTCAGTGACAAAGCTTTTGTGTCCTTGATATAACTATATGGATATAATGATTACACAAATTTCTGTTGATGTTACGGTTCATTTTAAATTTTTGGCCTTTGTGTGATCTTAATGAGAAAATTTCTAGAATGCTACAAGATAAACTTAGATAAACTTGCCATTTTACACAGAGTAGCAAGATAGTCTAACATTCTGTTTGTGGCACTGATTTAAGTGTGATTAACTTTAGAGGAAGAATTCCTCTGTTTATTCGAGGGAGAAATTTTATTTATGTGGAAAGTGATGGCAATGATTGGACTCAGATGAATTATGGGGAAGCAAAGAATTGAGGACTTACATGCAGAATTTTCCCAAAAGATAATGAGCTTCTTTTTCAGTCATTTTTAAGTAAGACAAGTGCCATGTACCTACATGGGTGTAGTTTGATTTGCTGTAAAACTCTTGTGTACACTCTGAAATAGATTTGAGGCATACACTTGTATTGAGAATCTAGCATATTGTATGCGTCTGTCTCTCTCTTCTTCTAGTGATAGATTTTATATCACTTCTGTACAGTACTTACCACAAAACTATTCTTAAGTCATATTTAGTTTGGGCAGATAGTTATTAATGATCTAGAAACATCAGTAAGTATATATTCCCTCTGATTCCTTATTCTGCTTGCACCAGATTTTGCTTCTCTACTTTTTAAGGACAGAGAAGCTCTTTGAGTGACTTTTTATTCCATTGTAAGATGACAGGTTCAGACAGTTTATCTGTCATTTGTTATACAGCCTGATACTTTAATTTACTAGCACTTTATGATTTATTTGAAAAATAACTTCAGTGCTCTGTCTTAGGCTTGGCATATTTGATATAAATACGTGTATATGTTATATGTATATTTGGTCTATTTTTGACACCTTTTATTCTGAAGAGTTATGCTGTAAACTAGTATAGGTTTCTCAATTATCAAAAAGGTAGCAATGTGTTATGAATAGATTTTAGAAAGTTTTAGGGAAATGATAAAGGTTTCCTGGTTGAACCTTGATTCCTGAAAGTTAATTGTGACTTTTTACTTTTTTACTTTTCAATTTCTTTTTTTTTTTTTTGAGTTGGAGTCTCACTCTGTCACCCAGACTGGAGTACAGTGGCCACTCCTGGCCACTGCAGCCTCGACCTGCTGGGCTCCAGCGATCCTTCCGCCTCAGCCTTCCAAGTAGCTGGAACTACAGGCGCTCTTGGTTGATTTTTTACTAACTGTATAATTCTATAACTTCTCTTATAGTCCTTTGGCTGCTGCTGTAACAATATTGTATTAAATTTTATTATCCTTTGGAGGCTTATGTGGCTAGAGTAGGATCAAAATTCACCTTACCATGCTTTCTTTTTCTAGACTAGAAGCATTTTAAGGAGACAGTGAGGCAACTGCCATTTTTGAGTTACCCTGAACTCAGTTCAAATCTTGATCCTGCTGCTGCTTAGACATGTGACTTGATTTAGTTATCTTAATTTTTGCACTTTCATTTCTTTCTTTATAGAAAGGATATAATACTACTTCAAACATGTTTTAATGAGGATCAGACTAAATACGATGATAGGTAGAGCACCAAATGTGTTCCATGGCCCCAAACACAAAAAAGCTTCAATAAGGTTTTTATTCTCTCCCTATCAGGGTTTGCTTTCTGTAGTTTACTAATTTGAATTGGGCTGGGTATCACCTACTATGGTCTGATTTCACTTACTAGCCACTGACGGTTTAATTCTTTTTTTGCTCTTTGCTGTGATTTGAAGCTGTTGCAGCAGTTAGGTGAATAGATTGGTAGTGATGTTGATCATCAGTTGGGGTAGTATGTAAAATAAACATTTGTGTCAGAATTTAAAATAGCAGTAGTAATAGTAGCTGATTGATTCAGCATTATGTAAAAGCTTGCATTTCCTGACTTATTTACTCTTCAGCATAGAGTTAATACATTAAGAGGATTTATATATGAGTTAATATATTAAGGGGAATGGTTGTTGCTGTCCCCTGGTCCCCACTATGCTCCTGATATCTTGTTTCTCAAACACTCTTTGTTAAGTGAGATTACTTATAATCTGAGACATAAATAGTTTACATTTGTGAGGAATTTCATACTATAGGACTAAGTACTCACTTTAGCCTCTAAACTCTCTCAGGGTAAATATTTGCCTTCAATGCACTTTCCTCTCTTAATGGATGGGGTATTTACTTATACCCAGAGTGGTAGTTTCCAGTAAACAGTGATACTTAAATGTGGCATTCTGAAGAAGATGACCTAGAGATACTGAACTTCATTTTATTATTGTGTACTACTGTCTTAGTTTGTGTGGGCTGCTGTACCAAAATGTCATAAACTGGATAGCTTATAAACAACAGAAATTTACTTGAACAGATACGGAGATTAAGAAATCCAAGATCAAGGCATTGGCAGATTAGGTATCTGGTGAGGGCCTGCTTTTTTGTTCATAGACACCTGTTTCCTGTGTTCTCAAAAGGAAAAGGTGTTGAACAAGCCCCTGGAGTCTATTTTATAAAGGCACTAATCTCATTTATTAGGGCTCTGCTTTAATGATCTAATCACTCTCCAAAGGTCTCACCTCCTAATACCATCATCTTGGGGGTTAGGATTTCAACATATGGATTTTTTTGGGATACAAAGATTTAGACCATAGCAACTATATTTCAGGATTTTGCTGTCACTTGTTGATAATATAAAATATTTAATAAAGGTTATCTTATATTGAATATTTTTGACATATTAGACACTATGCTGTTTTATGTAGTTAATTCTCAACTATCACATGAGTTAGTTATTTCGTCCCATTTTACAGATGAGGTAACTGAGGCCTATAGTGGTTAACTAACAACAAATAGGTATCAAGGTCAAGATTCTAACCTAGATGTGTTAAGATTCTCAAATTTTTGTCCTCTAATTCTTTTGATTGCCTGGATATATCACAGATGGTTCTAATCCACACATCACTGAACCAACTTACAAAAAGCATTTTCTTTCTTTAAAACACTGATGGAGAGGTGCTGAGAAACATCAAAATAAGTTAATTATTAGCATGGTAGAAGATCATTTTGCTAGTGTGGTCATTTATTTCAGGAGAAGCTGCAAATATCAGTAGAAATGTATTGAACACTCTTCTAGGAAAACTACTAAGATTATCAAAGAAGAAAATTGTCTTCAACATGGTATTTAATGTTAATCTTAATCCCGCATAAATATGAACATAATGAACTTTAACAGTAGAATTGTTAAGTTCATACACAGTTTTTCTATTTTGCAAACATAGTATTTTATATTTTTGTGACATTTAGATTCAGAAGCTAGTACCATTTTATTTTGTTCAGCAGATTTAATGGAAACTTTAATGATTCATGAACTCATTACTCTACTCTGTCCCTTAACACTTATTTCAGTTGTTCATTCAGTTCAGTTAAAATTTGAACAGTTACTATGTGCCAGGCACTGTGAGAGATTCTGAAGAATTGAACAAGAGTTACAATGCCAAAGAGTGGAGATCCTGGCCTAGTGATAAGTTCTATGAAACACCAAATGCAAACATAGTTGTGAGGGATAAAAAAGAAATCAGAAAATCCTGTAGATAGTAGGCTACATTTGAACTGGGTCTTGAATGATATATAATGATGTGATGATTATACAGGCAAACATTTTTTGGGGGAAGATGATTACAGTTATGGGAAGCAACATTAACAAAGACAAGACACGACATCAGGAAAATATGAGAATGTTTAATAAGTGGTGGGTGTTATAGTGATGCTAGGTTTAGGCTATAGTGATGCTAGGTTTAGTGGTGGGGTAAGTATTAATATATGGGTCTGGAAAGGAGGGCAGGGACCAGATTGTTAAATTTCTTGATTTATGCTAAGGAACTTGGAAATTTCTAGGTAACAAGGATTATAGCATGCGATTTCAGCAAATATGAAATTTGACCATATTTTAAGGTCATATATGTGTGTATGTATACACACACACACACACACACACACACACACACATACATATATATATATATATATTTTTTTTTTTTTTTCCCCCTATTTTGAGAAATTAAGAAAAAGGTAGCCAGGCGTGATGGTTCATGTCTGTAATCCCAGCACTTTGGGAAGCTGAGGCTAGAGGATTGATTGAGCCCAGGAGTTTGAGACCAGCTTGGGCAACATAGCGAGACATTATCTCTACCAAAATAAAATAAAATAAAATAAAATAATTAGCTGAGTATGGCGATGTGTATGTCTGTGATCTCAGCTACTTGGGAGGCTGAGGTAGGAGGATTGCTTGAGCCTAGGAATTAGAGGCTGCAGAGAGCCATGATTGTACCACTGTGCTCTAACCCAGGTGACAGTGACCTCGACTCAAAAAATAAATAAATAAACAAAATAAAAGAAATAAAAAAGAAAAGAAAAATATAGAATACCGAAGAGAGTAATAACAGCCATATGTCCATCACCCAGAAATTGACAGTGGTTAACAATTTTGTTAAATTTGCTGCTATTTCTTGAATTGATAATGCAAATATACTTTAAGTTCTTGTTGCCCTGCATTCCTAGTATCATCCCATTTTTCTTTCCAGAGGCAACTACTGTGATAATCTAAAATGTTTAAAAAATACTTTAACATATATGTGGATAGTCATGACGTGATATTGTTTAGTTAGTGGTCATATATAATTCATATCTAGTGTCATACAAGTGTCTGGTCTCACAAAGTATGTATCAGTCTACAATTTGCATTTTTACTTTTGTTTTTGAGATCCAGTCATACTATGTAATTCATTCTTGTTAATTGTTAGTATTCTGTCATATGTTTATATCTTCTGGTATTCATTCCTTATTGAACGACACTTATATTGCTTCTAGTTTTTTATTATAAGAAGCAGTGTTGCAATAAAATCTTTGTGCAAGTTTCCTGTGCTCATCTGTAAGAATTTATCTGGGCATATGCCATGAAGTGTAAGTATAAGGTGCTAAGGTATGTACATTTTCAGTTTTACAGCTCTTCTAGAATTTGTCTAGCAGTTTTCTGGTTTGTGATAGAAAGGGCCCCTTAAAAAGAAAAAAAAGTACATTTTAAAATTTTTACTAGATTATCCCAAATTGGTCTCTATTAGTACTTGAAATCATGGTTTAGAGGTTTATCTTGCTGATGGAATGTCAACTCGTTTGAGAGGAGGGAATATCTCATTATCTTTTTATTCATTCTTCATAGTGTTAGAATATAATAGACATTCAATAAATGTTGGTTTTGTGACAAATGGATTACTATTGAATTGAATATGCTTTAAAAAAATATGTCTTCAGATATTTTGGTGATACATTTTAAAAAGGAGATGTATTTGAGTATGTAAATAAAAGCTTAAAAATAGTTTGATGGTAGAGTCAATTGTGTCTTGACTTTTCAAGTAAATACTTTAAAAAATTTAGTTGCCATATTAATTATGCCATTCTTGTTGTATCAAATTTATCCAGCCAAAGTCATGTACTCAGGGGATTTTTTTTTGACAACTGTCTTTAACATCATGCAGTTCTCATCAACTAGAATAAAATTTTTTTGTCAGAATTGACTCATACATTCTTATTGTTAATAACATTGATTTTATTTTGTAGAAGTGGTGTGTTTTTTTTTTTTCATTGTAAAGGTGGACTTTGTTTTTTTCACCTTTAAATTTTTTATTTTAAAATTGTGGGGTATTATTCAGGGTTAGGTATACAAACATTCATTGTGCAGGTACCCTTTTTGATGAGGTGTGCCCCCCGTACCTCTGGCAGATTCCTACTACTACCAATCCTACCTCCCCACCCCCCACCCCCTGCAGTTTCTCACTACTGTCAATCCTTTTCTTATAGTATTATGATAGTTGTTTAAGGTCCACTTATAAGTGAGAACATGTGATACTCAGTTCTTTGTTTCTGTGAAAGATCACTCAGTATTATAGACTCTAAGTCCATCCAGGTTGCTGCAGAGTTCATAATTTTGTTCATCTTTATTGCTGTGTAATATTCCATTGTGCATATGTGCCACATTTTTTTTTATCCAGTCCTCTTTTGATGGGCAGCACGGTTGGTTCCACCTTCTTGCCATTGTAAACAATTCTGTGATAAACATACGTGTGCAGGTATCTTTTTTATAGAGTGATTTGAGTTCTTCCGGGTATATTCCCAGTAGGGGGATTGTGGAGTCATATGGAAGGTCGATTTTTAGAACTTTTAAGAATTGCCACACTGTTTTTCCACAGAGGCTGTACTAGTTTACACTCCCACCAAGAGTGGGAGTGTAACTTCTTTGCAGCCTCTAATTTCTAGGCTCAACACATCCTCTCCAGCATCTGTTATTTTTTGAGTTATTGATGATGGCCATCCTGACTGGTGTTAGGTGGTATCTCAATGTAGTTTTAATTTACATTTCTTTGATGACTAGTGAGGCTGAACATTTTTCCATGTATCTGTTGTCTGCTCATATGTCTTCTTTTGAGAAGTGTCTATTCATATCTTTTGCCCACTTTGTAATGGGGCTGTTTTTTTTTCTTTTCAGCATGTTTGAGTTCCTTGTAGATTCCAGATGTTAGGCCTTTGTCAGACATAGAGTTGGAAAATATTTTTTCCCAGTCTGTGGGCTGTCTCCCTGCTCTCTGGATGGTTTCTTTGGCTTTGCAGAAGCTTGTCAGTTTGATAAGGTCCCAATTGTCTATCTTATCTCTTATGGCATGGGCACTTGGGGTTTTGATCAGGAATTGGTTGCCAGTTCCAATTTCCATAAGAGTGACTCCTGCATTTTCTCAGGTCCTCATAGTTTGAGGTTTTATGTTTAGGTCTCTGATTCATTTAGAGTTAATTTTTGTGTATGGGGATAGATAGGGGTCCTGTTTCAATCTTCAGCATGTGGTCAGCCAGTTTTCCCCAGCACCATTTACTGAACAGGTTTTCGTCTCCCCAGTGATTGGTGATGGAGGCTTTGTTGAAGATGAGTTGGTTGAGAAACTGAGGTTTTGCTTCTGGAATCTCAATTCTATTCCATCGTTCTATATGACTGTTCTTGTACCAATACCAGGCTGTTTTGATTATTGTATCTTTATAATAAAGTTTAAAGTCTGGAAGTGTGATACCTCCTGCTTTGTTTTTTTTTGCTGAGGATTATTTTGGCTATTCATGGTCGTTTATGTTTTCATATGAATTTCTGTATTGTTGTTTCTAGGTCTGAGAAGAATGTTGCTGGTAATGTGATGGGTATTGGGTTAAATCTGTAGATTGCCATAGGTAGAATGGACATCTTAACAGTGTTGATTCTTCCAATCCATGAGCATGGAATATTTTTCCACTTGTTTGTGTCATCTTTGATTTCTTTGAGCAGTGTTTTGTAGTTTTCATTGTAAAGGTCTTTCACGTCTCTGGTTAGGAAGATACCAAGGCATTTCATTTTTTTGGTGGCTATTGTGAATGGAATTTTGCTTTTTATTTGGGTTTCTGTTTGTTTATTGATGTGTAGAAATGCGATTGTCTTTTGCACATTTACTTTATACCCTGAGACTTTGCTGAAGTCCTTTATTAGTGCAAGGAGGTTATTGGCAGATTCTCTTGGGTTTTTGAGATATAGAATGATGTCATCTGCAAAGAGGGATACCTTGATTTCCTCTTTTCCTATTTCCTATACCCCTGATCGCCTTCTTTTCTCTGATAGCTCTAGCTAGAACTTCCAAAACTATGTTGAACAGGAGGGGTGAGAGTGGGCATCCTTGTCTTGCTCCAGTTATCAGGGGAAATGGTTCCAATTTCTGTCTGTTTAGCAGTATGATGGCTATAAGTTTCTTGTAGATGGCTCTTAC
>CAUYQG010230308.1:0-21018 GCA_963574415.1 Tarsius wallacei
CGCGCCTGTAGTTCCAGTTACTTGGAAGGCTGAGGCGGAAGGATCGCCGGAGCCCAGCAGGTCGAGGCTGCGGTGGCCGGGAGCGGCCACTGCACTCCATTCTGGGCGACAGAATGAGACTCCAACTCAAAAAAAAACACACACACACAAACAGATTTTTTTAAAATAATTGCAGCGAAACAGCCCCCTAACACACACACAAAACACATATATACACTTACTTTGCTCATTCATGAGAAGCAACTCCTTACCCATTAAAGTTTAATTGTGAGAATGAGATTGCAACAACAATCTCATCTTCAGGCTCCACTTGTAATTTTAGTTCTCTATTACTACCACAGCTGCAGTGAAATCTTGAACTCCTGAAAGTCATTCATAAGGGTTAGAATCAATCCTTCCAAACTCTGTTTCCTTCTGTGAATCATGAATGGTGAATCCTTTCCAAAAGATTTTCAATCAACTTTGCCCAGATCCATTAGAGAAATCACTATGCATGGTAGCTATAGCCTCATGAAACATGTTTCTTAAATAATAAAACTTGAAAGCTGAAATTACTCCTTGATCTATGGGCTGCAAAGTGAATGTTGTGTTAGCAGGCATGAAAACAGCATTCACCTTGTATGTCTTCATCAGAGCTCTTGGGTGATTAAGTGTATGTCAATAAGCAGTGATACTTTGAAAGGAGTCTTTCTTTTTTTTTCTTTTTCTAAGCAGTAGGTTTCCACAGAGGGATTAAATTATTCAGTACACCATACTCTAAACAGATACTGTCATTCATTCAAGCTTCGTGTTTTCATTTACAGAACATGAGTATATTAGATTAAGCATAATTCTTAAGAGCCCTAGGATTTTCAGAATGGTAAATCAGCATTGGATTAATCTTAAAGTAACTAGCTGTATTAGCTACTAACAAGAGAGTCAGTTCATTCTTTGAAGCTTGGAAACCAGGCATTAACTTCTTTCTAGCTATGAAAGTTCTGGATGGCATCTTCTTTGATGGAAGGCTGTTTTGTCTACACCAAAAATCTGTTGTTTAGCATAGCCATGTTTATCGATTAATGTAGCTAGATCTCTAGAAAACTTGCTGCAGCTTCTACATCATTACTTGCTGCTTCACCTTGAACTTGTTATGGAGATGACTTTTTCTTTAAAACTCATGAACCAACCTCTGCGAGCTTCAAACTCTTCTGTGGCTTCCTCATCTCTCTCAGCCTTCACAGAATTGAGAGTTAAGATCATGCGCTGGGTTAGACTTTGGCTTAAGGGAATGTTGTGACTGGCTTCATCTTTTATCAAGACTACTAAAACTTTCTCCACAACAGCAATAAAACTGTCTTGCTTTTTTTTCTCATTTGTGTTTTCATTAGAGAAGCACTTTTAATTTTTTCAAGAGCTTTTCCTTTCCCAACTTGGCTAACTTGTTTTAGAGGCTTAACTTTCAGCCTATCATGGTTTTCAGTATGTCTTCCCCACTAAATGAATCATTTTTAGCTTTTGATTTAAAGTGAGAGATGTGCAACTCTTCCTTTCACTTTAACACTTAGAGGTCATTGTAGGGTTATTAATTGGTCTAATTTCAATTATTGTTGTGTCTTCAGGAATAGGAAGGCCCAAGGAGAGGGAGAAAAATGAGAACATGGCTTGTAGGTAGAGCAGTCAGAACACACACAACATTTATTGATTAAGTTTATCATCTTATATGAATGTTGTTTGTTCACCATATAATTACAATAGTAGCATCAAATATCACTGATCACTGACCACCAAAACACATTAATAAAAAATGTTTAAAATATAGTAACAATTACCTAATGTGATACTGAGATACAAAGTGAGCACATATTCTTGAAAAAAATGGCACCTAAAGATTTGCTCAATGCAGGATTGCTGTGAACCTTCAGGACATATGTAATTAATTCATAGCTAACATCATACTGAACAGGGAATAATTAAAAGGTGTTTCTCTAACATCTGGAACAAGATAAGAATATCCAAATTCACCACTTTTATTTAACATAATACTGGAAGTCCTGGCCAAAGCAATTAGGCCAGAAAAATAAATAAAGGGCATCCAAATTGGAAAGAAAGAGTCAAATTACCTTTGTGTATCATATGATCTTATACTTACAAAAAACTAAGGACTTCACCAAAAGCTGTTATAACTGATAAACAAATTCAGTAAAGTTCCAAGCTACTTAAATCAACATACAAAATTAGTAGTAGTTATATGCCAACAGTGAATGTTTGAAATAGAAATAAAACAATGCCATTTCAATAGCAACAAAGAATATAAAATAGCTAGAAATCAATTTAACCAAAGATTTAAATAACCTGTACCAGAAAATCTATAAAATACTAATGAAAGATTTTGAAGAGGACACAATAAAAGTAAAAATATATATATATAAAATATATGATCATGAATTGAAATAATTAATATTTTTTAAATGACTATACAACTCCAATCAATTTACAGATTCAATACAATCCCTATCAAAATGCCAATGATTGTCTTCACAGAAATAGAAAAAAAATCTAAAATTTATATGGAGCCACAATCGCACCACAAAGGGATTGGTAGTCATGGGACACAGTCAGAGGAGGGTGGAAGAGAGAGGGGAACGTAACAACACAAAGGGTATCTGATCCTAAACCAAGGGAGGTGAGGACCAGCTGGAAGTCCAAATTTTGCCTGCATGTATATTACATATGTACCTAATCCTGGCTTGTACCCACACCTTTATAATAAAATAAAGTAAAAAACAAAACAAAATTTACATGGAACCAAAAAACATACCAAATATCCTCAGCAATTCTGAGCAAAAAGAAAAAAGCTGGAGGCATCACACTACCTAACTTCAAAATGTATTACAAATCTATAGCAATCAAATCAGCAACATTCTGGTATAAAAACAGGTTCATACATCAATGGAACAGGATAGAGAACCAAGATATAAACTGACACATCTACAGTTAACTCATTTTTGACAAAAGCACCTAGTATATACAATGGAGAAATGACAGTCTTTTTGATTAAATGGTGCCAGGAAAACTGGATATCTATATGTAGAAGAATGAAATTAGACCTCTATCTCCACATACAAAAACAAACTTAAAATGGGCTAACGACTTAAATGTAAGACACCAAACTATGAGAATACTAGAAAAATACTTTGGGAAAATTTTCTTTGTATAAAACCTCAAAAGAATAGACAACCAAAACAAAAATAGACAAAGGTGACTACATCAAGCCAAAAAACCTTTCTGTACAGCAAATGAAATAATCAACAAAGTGAAGGACAACTCGCAGAATAAGAGAAAATATCTGCAAACTATCCATATGACAAGAGATTAATAATGTATAAGGAATTCAAACAACTCAATAGTAAAAAAAAAAGCCCACAAATAATCTGATTTTTTAAATGAGCATAAAACAAGAATATGTATTTCTCAAAAGAAGATATACAAACAGGTATATAAAAATACTCAATATCACTAATCACCAGGGAAACACAAATCAAAACGATGAAATATCATCTCACTCTAATTAAAATGACTTTTATCAAGAAGACAAGTAATAACAGATGCTAGTGAGGATATGGAGAAGGGGGAAACTTCATACACTGTTGATAGGAATATTAACTTGTACAGCCACTATGTGAAATTGTATGAAGATTTCTAAAAAAACTAAAACTAGCACTGCCATATTATCTGGAAAGACCACGGTGGGGTATTTATCAAAAGAAAGAAAATCAGCATTTCAAGGATATATCTGTACTCCCATGTTTAGTATAGCACTATTCACAGTGGCTGAAATATGAAATCACCCCTAATGCCCATCAATAGATGAATAAAGAAAATGTGGTATATATGCACAATGGAATGTTATTCTGTCATAAAAAATAATAAAATCCTGTTATTTGCAGCATCATAGCTAGAACTAGAGTTTGTTATGTTAAGTGAAATCAGCAAAGTACAGAAAGACATATAGTGTATGTTCTCACTCAGATGTGTGAGATCTCATGAAGACAGTGAGTAGATTGATAGTTTACTAGACGTTGGGAAAAACAGGGGGGATAGGAATGAAAAGAGGTTGATTAATGGGTACAAATATACAATTAGATATAAGAAATAAGATCTAGTGTCCAAGAGATCAGTAGGGTGACTATAGTTTACCATAATATGTTATATATTTCAAAATAGCATGAAGGGAATAATTTGAATTCTTCTAGCATAAAGAAAGGGCAAATATTTAAGGTAATGGATATCTCAATCACACTGAATTGATATATACAAATTATACAAATGCATTAAATTATCCTATATTCCCCAAAATGTGTACATCTATTATGTATTGATAAAAAATAAAATTCCAGGAAGGGCAGGAGAGACCGGAGAATAAGGGGGAAAAAAGAATATAAATGTATTTATTACCACTGAACTATATACTTAAAAATGGTAAAGATGGTTAAGTTTTATATTTTACATAAATAAAAAAGTTAAAAATGACTATTAAAAGTATCCAATGAGGTGATATTCTCTTTGAAAAGTCAGCCTTAAATATTTTCAGATACTGTTACTCTCTCCTTCTATGCATCTATTGTTGTCTTATCATGTCATTGAAATCATACGATAACCTATAAATCACATGCCGTTATCTCTTTTGAGATTGAGCCTCTTGAGGGAAATCATGTCATTCATCTCAGTATTCCCAGTGTCTAAAGCTAGGTATACAGTCAACAATAAATATTTCAGGAAATGTAGTTGCTGAGTTCTCAACATCTTGAGTAAATGATTATTAATACAGTCTTTTAAGCTTTATCTAAACAAAAGCAAATAGAACCTTAAAGAAAAATAATTTTAAAAATAAAATTATTAAAAGAATTTAAGTTGATGGATACCCCTGATTTGATTTGTACACATTAAATGTATCAAATTATCAACGCACCCCCAACATATTTATATCTGTTATATATCAATAAAAAAACAATATTTATGAAGCACAATAAAACAAAGAGCAGTTAAACAAAATATGCTAATACATGGGAACTTTTACATTTAAAAAATATCAATATACAAAACAATGGGGAAAGATGCAATTGGTAAGGTTGGCACAAATGATTTTTCAAATGGAAAAAAAAATTAGAGAAAATTAGATCCCGGATGGGTGTGGTGGCTCAAGCCTGTAACTCCAGCATTTTGGGAGGCTGAGGTGAGGGATTGCCTGAGCCCACGGGTTCGAGAACAGCCTGGGCAACTTGGCAAGACCTCACCTCTACAATAAATCAATAAATTAGCAAGGCATGATAGCACGCCCTGTAGTTCCAGCTACTTGGAAGGCTGAGGCAGAAGGATCTCCTGAGCCCAGCAGGTTGAGTGCCACTGCATTCCAGCCTGAGTGATGGAGTGATACTCCAACTCAGAAAAAAGAAAAAGAAAAAAGAAAATTAGATGCCTTTCTCAAAGCACATGACTATATGTTTTTGGTGCATTAAAACATAGAGAATATTTTTTAAATGTATTTTAAAATGCAGAAAATATATGTGTAGGTATATGTATGTGTATAACAATGAGATAAGAAAGTTAAGACTGCGAAGGCATAAGTCATAAAGGATAAGAATGACAAATGTAATCACATTAAAAGTTAAAATATTTCTGTAATAAAAACAAAAGCACAGAAGATATTTGAATAGTATATAACAGATGGAGGATTAGCATCTACAAGAAAAACATTAAAGACAAAACAATCATGTAGAAAAATGAGAAATGTATTTTAACTTGCATTTCAATAAGGAAATCTGAATTAACAACAAAGGAAAAGATACTCAGAATCTTCAGCTATGAAACTTGTGCAAATCAATATAGCACTAGAATGAACCACTAGAATGAAAAAAAATTAAATGTCTGAGACTACCATGTTGTAATGGCTAGAAAATTTTGTGTTATAAAAAATTTATATGACTACTCTGAAAAGCTAAGTGGCAATATCTAGCAAAGTTAAAACTGCTCACTCCTTTTGCCCTGAAATTCTGCTTCTAGGTATGCGACATAAAGATATTCTTGCACATGTATGTCAGATTTCATGTACAAAAATGTTTACTACAACATTATTTGTGGTAGCAAAACTATGATCCAGGATAAGTGCTCATTAACAGGGAACGGATACATTGCTATGTTTACATAATAGAATATGGTAAACTGAATGAATTAGACTCATAGGCATCAGTGTGAAGTTTTCAAAAACATAACAGTGAAAAAAGCAAGTTGAAGAATTATCTAGTATGGCATTATTTGTATAAAAATTTAAAGTCACAAACCTCTACTTCTATACTATTTATGGATAGTAAAATTATGACCACATAACCTGGAAGGATACACTTTAAATTTTTTATAGAGATTGCTCCTGGAGAAGGAAGAAAATAGGATTAGAGAGCCAAATAAGGAGACTTCAATTTTATCCTTAGTGCTATATACTTTTAATTAAAAGTGTCCACAAAAAGAAAAAACAAGGTACTCCAGTGGTGGGCTCTTGGGCTCATAGCATCTCCTTAAGACTGGAGAAAACAATCTACAGAAAAAGGGTAAAGGGATAAAGGAGGCAACTTCATCCCCTCCCACCCCCCCACCGCACCCCCGGTTTTTTGAACAGAATTTACATACTAGTATTTTTGGCAGTGGGCTGGGGAAGGATCTCCAAGGGCTGTCAGCCACAAGAGGCGAGCTGGTGAAGCTGGTGAGCTAGGGCTGCGTGTGTAGGTGGAAGACTGCTGAGCACACACACACAAAGTAAGACTTTCAGTCAGGTTCGGTGGCTCAGCACTTTGGAAGGCCGAGGTGAGTGGATTGCCTGAGCCCGCGGGTTCGAGACCTGCCTGGGCAACTTGGTGAGACCTCATCTCTACAATAAATCAAAAATTAGCCGGGCTGGTAGCGTGCGCCTGTAGTTCCAGCTACTTGGAAGGCTGAGGCGGAAGGATCGCCGGAGCCCAGCAGGTGGAGGCTGCGGTGACTGGGAGAATGCCACTGCACTCCAGGCTGGATGACAACTCAAAAAAAAAAAAAAAAACTTTCAGAGGTGTGAGTGAATCTACCAGACTAGTCTACTAGATTGGCTAAAGGAAATTTCATAGGCATCAATGCTTTCAGAATCCAAATACAAACATATTTTTAATTATTATAGGTTGTTTTTAAAATTATATAAACTTAATACCTTGTATTATTTTAACAAGAAACCCGCAGTACCTAACAGCTTGCCTGTAAACATACTCCCTGGACCTGTCTTCTAAAACTCCATTTCTTCCTCCCACAGCCACAGATTTCGAACCTGACTTCCCTTTTTGTTTCAGCTGCCACTCACTCTCTGATTTCTCAGATTGAGTTCTTCTCTAATCAGCTCTTAAAACACACATATTTCCCCACTACTTGTCTTTAAAACAAGCCCAGAGTTTGAGAGATTATGAATGCTATAAAGAAATGGAGCGGGGATGCAATATCATCTTTTTTTCTTCCTTTTTCCTCTGGCTCTGTTTCCTCCTCCCTTTCCCTCTCCCTCTCCTTCTTCTGCCTCCTCTCTCTCAATCTCCCACCTCCCTCCCCCCATCTAACAACATTTGTTGAGAAACTCCATGTGCAATAATTCTTTCTCCCAAAGGGTTTGCAATTCAAGGGGTAGGATGGATTGTGATATGTGTGAAAGAGACGCAGCAAAAATTTTTTTAAAAAATCAGCTAACATGATAAAGTGTAATATATGACACAATTTATCAAGATGCAAACATTTGCACATCAGTTTAACCTGCACAACTCTATTGGCCAGGCGTGGTGACTCACACCTATAATCCCAGCACTTTGGGAGGTAGAGGTGAAAGGATTGTCTGAGCCCAGCAGTTTGAGACCAACCTGGACAACTTGGCAAGACCTCATCTCTACAATAAATTTAAAAATTAGCCTGCGTGGTGGCACATGCCTGTAGCCCCAGTACTTAGAAGGTTGAGGTGGAAGGATTGCCTGAGAACAGCAGGTCGAGGCTGCGAGCGTGCCACTGCACTCCAGCCTGGGTGACAGAGTGAAACTCTGACTCAAAACAAAACAAAACAAAACACTATTTACTAAACATATTTGCAAACCTATTCCTTCATACTCTGGTTTTCACCCACTATTACGTTCAAAGTGATGTTTTATCAAGGCATGACTCTCTATCAGAAGTCTTCATTTTTATGTAAACTTTTGGAGTGAGGGGAAGGTGATATTTGGGTGTGGCAGTGCCTATCTACCCTGTGGGCTTGCCCTGAGCAAAGAGATTTAATTTGTGGAAGAGGAAATTTGTGGAAATAGTAGCTCTAGTTCCCTCTGCTAGAGTTTTAAACTAGAATTTCCACAGTTTCCCTAACCTCAAGTGTGCTCCTGGTTTTAAGCAGCTGGCTTTATACCACAGTGGCTAAGGTGGAAGGAGGCAAAAGTGGTGATGACAGTTTCCACTATCACTGCTACCCCCAGGCTCAACCCCAGCAGAAAAAGATCTGCCACCATCTCTGTAAATCAAGGACATTGCACACCAACTTTGAATGGCTGGAGATTTCTGCTCACTTTTCAAGGAAAAGCAGTATCTCCTTTCATGTCTCACTGTTTGCCACCAAACACAATATCACTCTCTGTTCCCTAGGATTGTTCCCCATACACCCTCAAATATTCTTTGGCTTTTCATGTACCCAAATCCATGCCATGCATTGATAATAGGGACTTCTCTCAATTCCCACGAATTATATCAGAGTGCACAGCATGGAAACATTCAGGAATCACTTGTTGGAATCATAGTATCTCAGAACCAAAGGTCTTTTAGAGACCACGTTGCCCAGAGGTTTTCAAATTGTGTTCTGAAAAACCCCAGGGCTCCCCAGGGAAGGTTCAGGGGGTGAAGCAAGGTCTTGGCAGCTATAACTGTGCATTCACCACCTCTGATTCAAGTAGAGAAGTCCTGATATTATTTGCTTTATAATTAGATTTTCAAATAAGGATTTAGTTACCAAATTATTTTTCTCTTAAAAGAAGGATGAAAACAATTCAGTTTAGGCATTAACTTTTAATTTTTTTATAAGGAAAAGGAAATAAAAAGTTAAGTTAGTAAAAGTCATTTTCTACCAAGGTCACATTGTTCTATGTTTAACTGATTTGATGTTTAGAAAGAATTCTCAGCACTATGGGAAGCTGTTAAAGAGGACATGTGATTTCTATTGTCCATCTTGTCATACCATATAAACAGAAGGATGTTCCTGCAAGTGTCAAGTCAGAGTGAAAGGATAATTATGTTTAATTTACCAACATACCAATTTCTAATATAAAGTAAAGAAGAAGAAATTTTGCATCATGCCATGTTCTAACAGTTGAAAGAATGAGTCATCAACTGGTATGAGGCTAACTTTGTATCATTTAATCTAGCTGTAACCCTGTAAGTAAGTATTTCTCATTAAAGAAAGTGCAACGGTATATATGAACTTTTGGAAAGCAATTGTTTACTCTTGTCTGCAGTTATAGGAGGAATGACTAACTCATCAAGTCTCCATGCCTCCCTCTGTTAGCATGGTGATCACTAATGAAGGTCATTTATGAGGCTAATCAATTCTGATCAAGGAAGTCACTAAAAAGGGAGACAATTATATTAGGTACCAAAGCTGGTAAGAAAGAAAATTCACAAAAACGAACTTTGATCTCTACTCTGGACTCTGGCTTAATGGTCCGGAAAACTAATAATCATTAATTTTCTCAAAAAGATGTCATATGGCTAGAGCTATAATGTTCAAATAACATGCAATTATATTTTATCTTAATGAGTGGAAGCCTCTCTTAATCATTTTGAAACTAACTACCACAAAGTGCATTGTTTTATTCCTGTAATATCTTTACCAAAAATCTTCTAAGCACAGAAACCAATCTCACTTCCAAGGTTACGCACTGAAGACAGAATTGAATTTTACATTCAGATCTCATTTGACCTAACAAACAGAATAATAATTTTATCTATTCTTCCTGGTATAGAATCTTTTAAAAGTACTCTTTGTCTTCTATAGAGTGTCCCAGGTTAGATTAAGAACTGTCTATTTATATTTATACTTTAAACAGAAGGACCTGCAGCCGTAGCTGGAAATAATGTTTAAAATAGCCCTCTTCTTCCTCATTAATGCCCAAATTAGATGGTATAACCACCAAGCAGAGTTAGTTTGATGGAAAAAAGGGTTGTCACAGAGTCTGTCTGAACAGATTTTGCTGGGAGAGAGGAGATATTCATTTATAATATCCCTACCCCCACCTGGCAACTCACAATCCACACTATTTCATAACAGTTATACCTCTTATAAAGGCATACTAAACATATAGAATTTATGACGTATGGATAATTCTGAATGAAGATTATGAAGTAAACAATCATTTGTATTAGACAATGTAGTCTGTACAAAGCTCACGCTGATGGCAGAGAGGTTGCGAGCTATTTTTGGCTTTTAGTTTTATAAAGCATTCATTGAAGGCTAAGACAGCCACAGATGAACGACATTTGTAATCTTCAGTAGGAAACATCTGTCAATGCAGAAGGTGCAGAAGACAGAGAAGTTGGGTGGATTGTCCCCAACCCCGGACTAGGTGAAAGGACTGAAAGCTTGCACCCATATTCCAGGATCAGACTTGCACTCTATATAACAGACTTCCCCCACAACTGAGTGTATAAAAACAAACCACACTAAGATGGAGCAGCTTCACAGAATGATTCTTTCTCTGAGTTTGCTGGGGAATGCTTATATCTAAAAATTTGCCTGAATCTTAGTCATTTCCATAATAGGCTCCTTTTTGTTATCACTAAATCATCCGATAGAGATAAATGGAGTATGCTGTATACCTTCATCTCTTTTTAATTTTTATTTTTCAGACAAAGCAATAGAAATAGAGCAAAGAAAGTCAAGTTATAGCTAAGAACAGGACAAGCCTTTTTCTTTGATTGTCAATAATTCCTATTTAACCCTGGACATCAATCTATGTCCTATAGGGGAAAAAAAGGTAAGGGAACTTGCTGTAATTTGAAGCTTGAAGTTCAAATCTACTACAATACTGTAATTGTTAGACTGGCAGATTTTTTTGGCCTAAATTGTTTATTGAGATCTTTTAAAAGCGTTTTTTTAGTAAAATATACTTTTATTAAACTAATAAAAGACTATCATCACAAAACCATTATCTCCAAATATTTGCAACAGATACAAAAATAAAACAGTTGTTCCTACAAAACAGAAAAAAAAAACCCCAGATAATACTTGTATTTTGCCAGATACTTGAAAAATTTTCTCTCTGAAGTGTGTTTTTTTTCTATTTTACAAACCGTGGTCTCAAAGTCACAGAAACCATCACTCTCTTGCCTTTGCTCATACCAGTTTTCAGTAACTTTTAAAATAAATGATTAAAATTTTAATCCTCTCAAGACTCAGCTTAAATTTTTTAATGGAAAATTTCATTCTAAAGGATGATTTTACCCTTTGTACATAATCCCAGAGTAAAAATAAAGAGACCTAGAGAGATGACCTAATCTATTCTCATGTTTCCTTAGAAGTTATGGGAATAATGCTATTTAATATAAAATCCTAAGAGGAGACTATTTTCTTCAGTGTTATATATCACACTAATTTCTTTTAAACTAATTCATTTTTATAAGAAAAGAAATGATCTATTCTGACAAGCCCAATCTGAAGGCTCCAGAACCTGTTCTACATTTATTTATTATTTCCTGTTTCTATAAACACAAGTCTCAGAGGTCTTACAATTCTAATTTCAAATAAATGTAGATGCTTCTAAATAAGAATCACTGTGTTACTTATACCTGCTGAATAAGTTAAAGGATGTAGAAAGACTACTGTACCAACACATAGAATTACTAGCTCTCATTAAAACTACATCACTGAAAATGACTCCAGCACACACTGCAGTCACTGTCTTTCAAACTTCAAGAGGAAAGTATCTACCTAGTGACTTATTTCTACTTGGGTGAGCCATAGGCATCTCAAATTCAGTAAGATAAAAATAAAACTGAACTCCTCTTCTGCCAGGCTTCCTCTTGCATTCTCTTTGTTCAAAGGATGGTAATGGCCTCCCAGCCTTCAAGTCAAAAGCCATAAAATCATCCTAGACATTTTATTGCAATTATTCTGTTCACCACCCTAAGTCTGGTTGAAACAACTCCTCAAATACCCCTTACATTCACATTCCTCTCTCCGTTCCCACTATCACTGCCATAGTTCATATTTTCATGATTTCTGCAATAGTCTATATAGTTTTCTGTATCTAGTTGTTCATTAAAAACTGGTAGAAGTGTTTTTTGTCATTTGCAATTAAGTGTGTTTAGTTAGGAATTGGCTATACCTTACTCACCTGAGGCTTTAAAATAAAACATAAGACTTCTGTCTAAACTTGATGAATTGGCTAAATGCATGTGTTTCTTCTCCCTTTTGTGACTTCATAAAAAGGATAATAAAAAATAAAAAATATGCAAAAACCTTCAGAATGAAAGGAAGCTACAGGAAAGAGTCTAAAGTGGACAGTTACCACAAGTAAATCAAAAGAACCCTGAGAGACTGCAGATTAAGAGGCACCGTATGGTGAAGAATAGATCCCTAGGAAAAGGAGATAAGAGCAAGAGAATGACTGACCATCTGAAAACATTGTTTGGACCCTCATGCTTTGTTCACCACCATAGACAATTAAACTGTCACTGCCTCATGGAGAAGACTTCATGTTTGTTCTCGTGGGAAATTGAATCTGAAAAACTATGAACATAGAAGCTCCAGGAAATCAGTGGAAATTATATGAAAATAGAAAAGTTAAATGAAATCCTGTATATGAACTGCTGAACTGTCAGGTCACTTGTTCATTCTGCTTCTAGAACCACAAGAGCAGGTGTATGCCCCTCAGGGAGGGAAACCAGGGCTTTTCCTATGGACTAAGTGAAAAGTCTCAGACTTCTGGAAAATATCATTTGCAGCACTTTCAGACACACACACACACACACACACACACACACACACACACACACATTGATGAAAATTCAGTCTTGCCATCTTATTAGCCCCCTGTGAAACTCGCCAGGTATCAAAGTCCACCTGAGTATATACAGAGCTTCAGTAATCTTTCCAATGCTTCATTTTTTATATGAACCAGTAGATAAGGATTATAAGACAATGAAGGACAAAATGCTAGCATGAAATGTGGACACAACCAAAGGAAAACATACACACATACACACACACACACATACACACACACACACACACACACAGATGAACCACGCAGTCAGCATATGGAACAGTCAGGAAGCAGAATTTTTAAAAAAACTATAAATATAATTCTTTCAAGAGACTAGGAATTCTACTGCTTCATAAAATAAGAATAAGATACTATAAAAATTTAACTATCAGAAAAATATGAAACTACTCTTGGCTATTAAAAATCTGATAACTGAAATAAAACTATTAAGTGTTGAGAAAGTTTAGAAAATCATTCAGAAGTCAGAACATGAAGAAAAAGGGAAGAAAAGTAAAACCTCGGAAAATTTTAAGTCAAACATGAAAATCCAAACTCAAGTTAAACGAAGTTCAGAGAGAAAGAATAAATAAATTTTAAGAGAGGGAAAACAATCTAAAAGCTCTTTAAAAAGTTATCATAGACAAAACTGTTTCAAACATGAATATTCTCCAAGCAAAAAGATGCAAGTGAACTTCATATGAATTATTTCTCAGGAAGTTATTGACTTTCATGAAAACATAAAGAAAACTCAAAAAGTGGTAGAATCCAGACATTGCATGAGAACAACAAAGGGAATTCCCAGAATGGCTGCCAATAGAAGTCCCAGAAACGCAATGAAACAGGCACAACAAGTACCCAGAGCAATGGACCCAAACCTAATTTCACTGAGGCCAGAGGCCTAAGAACAATAAAAGACAAAAAAAAAAAAAGAAAAAGAAAAAAAATGGACTTGAAAGAATATCTTGAAATGTTTATGTGTTTGGAAAACAATGTTGAGTGTTGTCTGATAGGTCTGATGGTGCATGCAGCAAAAAAGTAATGATAGGGTCATAGGAAATTAAGCAAATTAAAGAACAAGGCAATTAATAATTCTAGGAAAAACAAAAAAGATTTAAGTAAATTAAATAGGATTCCATTGGGCTTAACTAAATTTTTAATCTATAAAAGGCAAAAAATACCACTGTATTTTCAAATTAATTTGAATATACTTTATAAACTATAAAATTATCTGTACACATCACTAGGTATGACTTTTTCTTAGAAGGAATATTATTCACTCTCTGTCAGGAATAAAGAGAGCTTCTTTTGGGTCTAAGAAGGTAATGTTTCAGCTCTCAAAGGCCTAGACATTAAGGTAATGAAGTTGGCTATGCTCAACCACCCTGGTGCACCCCTAAAAATAAGTATGCAAGTATAGATGTTCCTGCATGTGTCCATTTTGAATATGCATAATGAATGTGTGTCCACGTATGGTAAGAGTGTGTTTCTGTGTTTGAGTATGTGCATATATGTGCATATGTGTGTGATTTGCTTATTAGATAACTAAAATAATGGGCCACAAGTCCATGATAAGCATGAAACAGCTACTTCTGAGAAATATACTGTACAAAGAGAGCTTTCTCTCTCTCAGTTGAACCCAGAGAAACTTCCAGACCACAGACTTCAAAGGCCAAAATCTACCATCGTTACAGGTAAACAAGTGTCATGGTTAGGAATATTCATCTGCTAAAGCTACCAACAGGCTTCCAACAAACAAAAATATTGCAGCTGGCCAAAGGATCACTTATTTTTGACAGGGACACTAGCACTATGGCAATAGCAGTAGCAGAGAATGCTACTTTCAGGGAGGACCAATCACATTTTCTACTATTTTTCCCATGAGACAAGAGTCACCAGGACTGGGTAAACACCCCTGGGGTGTATGTTCTTAGCATGTGAGGGGAATATGGGTAAAGAGAGACACAAGAAGGGAGAATAGCATTTTCTCAATAATGAAATGAATATTCTAAAGTATTTAATTTAAAATAATGTGGCTTTTAAAGAGTACTCCAAGCTGAGAAAGTAGAATATATTAGATATATACATAAAAGTGTAATCATTTTTAATTTTTTTTTTTTTTGGAGGGGAGTCTTGTACCTCAACAAGAAGGATAGAGCATTTCTAGGTGAAGAGTGCTTTCATAGTTCTGGAGACCCACCTAAAAAGTTAGGGGAAAGAGTTGAGTGTGTAATGGCTCTGTACATCCTGAGTGTAATGTACAAGGGCATGTTCTACAGCAGCAAGGAGGCTTTCCACTTGAAAACCCTTCACCCAGGACAGGTTTTCAAGGTACTTCTGGATTTGACATCTTTGAAAGCTGAAACATTGAATTTTTGTGAAAATACTTTGTACCAGTACAGACATTCTTAGGTTATTAGACTGTGCCTTCAACACCCAGGTAATTGGGTTAGGAAGGATCTGGCAAAAGTTTATATGCAAGTACTTAAACGTGGAAGAAAAATACTGGGCTCCAAGCTATAATTCTTTTGTTTCACTTTTTTTATTTGCTTATTTTTATGACATATAGAAATTTGCTTGACCTCTCTGAGTCTCAGTTTTGTCACCTATAATATGGGTATATTCAAACTTTATGAGTTAGATATCTCACACAGGATGCAGTGGGCATCAAATGAGATAACACACGTACAAAAACTCTGTAATGCAAAGAGCACTAAACAAAGACAAGTGGTTGAATAATCTGAACTGAATTCCTCTGTCAATGTTTTTACACAACTATTCTTTGTTTCTCTAGGTTACCAAAGGAGAGTGAAAGAGTGGGAAGGGGAATGAGGAACAGTAAATGGAATGGACTCCATGTCTCCCCAACACTTGACCTAAAGTAACTCCATTTTTATCTTGTTTATTTTTGAAATAAAGTATAGCCATAAACGCTGGGGGAAAGGAATGGAATGGGAAACTCACTCAGAGATGAAAAAGAAAGGGAACATCTTTATTGTAATATAACTCAACACGGCAGTAAAAGAGAGAAGCAGAGAAATAGCAACAGAGCGGCAGTAAAAATAATAATAGGCTGTGAATCAGGAAACTTCAATTTTATTCTCTATCTGCTCGATCAGCCAAATATCTAAAAATCAAGAGAAAAAAAAGAACAGAAAGAGAAACACATTAATAGGCTGTTCAGATATTGGACGTGTCAAAGAAAGGCCTTTTAAAAAATCATGACAAATACATTGAAGAAAGTACCTGACAAGATGGAGAATTTTACCATAAAACAGAAATCTATATTAAACACATAAAATGAAATCCTAGAATTAAAAATTATATAAAACAAATGCACTTAACAGGTATTAATCTGGTTGTTGATTACTTGTGTGTACACATAAGATTTATGCACTCTACTATCTGTGTATTATATATTACACTCCAATGAATGTATTTTTAATTCATTCCTTCTGTTGTGTGGAAAATGGGTTGAGGAATGAGGGGAGGGTTGGGCGAGAATGAAATAAGAAGTGTTAAAAAGTCATGCAGTTAGTTACCAAAAAAGATGATGGCATGAATTAGGTGGTAGTTATGGAGTAAGTTTTGAAATAATGTTAATTGGCATGCTAGTGAATTTTTCAAGTTTTGAGAGTTTTCTTTTTTTTTTGTAAGGTTAAATAGGAGACTTCTGTGAATTTTCTGCCAGATAGGTAACTGGATACATAGGCACTAAGCTCAGAGTAGAGGCCTGCGCTAAAAATCTAAACTAAATTCTCAGATAGTTAAAGGACACTATAAGACTAAATGAAGTTGCACAGTATAAATGGAGAAGAGATGTAAGGCCAGAAACCCCCAAACACACCAACGTTTTGAATTTGGATGCAGGAGATGGAAACACTCCTGAAAAAAAGGTGACCAGTGAGGTAGGAGAAAAGCAGACGAATGTGGTACCAAAGAAGCTATGAGTGGAAAATGTGTTGAAAGGAGAAAGTGGCCAATCATATGAAATTATATTGCAAAAATGAGTGAGATACAGGCTGAGATTTGACTGAGTGGAGTTTATTGTTGACCTTGATAGAGGCATTTCAACAGATGGTTGTGATTTTTTTTCTTTTTTTAAAATTTCAATAGCATTAAGGGGTATAAATAGTTTTTGGTTACATGATTGCATTGTATACTGATGAAGAAGTCTGGGCTTTAAGTGTACCTACTTCCTTCCTCTGTGCACGTTGTACCCAATAGGTGATTTTTCAATACTACAGCCCTTTGCTCCCTCCACCTTCTGAGTCTCCAATGTCCATTATATCATACTCTATGCCTTTGCAGATCCTTAATTTAGCTCCCACTTATAAGTGAGAAAACACAGTGTTTGTTTTTCTGTTTCTGTGTTAGTTTACTTAGAAATGATGTTCTCTAATTCCATCAAGTTGCTGCAAGAAAAATTATTTCATTCTTTTTGATGGCTAAATAATATTTCATAGTGAATATAGATCACATTTTCATTACCCACTGATTAGTTGATGGGTATTTAGGTTGATTTTACATCTTTGCAATTGTGAATTGTGCAGCGATGAACATACATCTATAGATGCCTTTTTGCTATAATGATCTCTGTTCCTTTAGGTAGATACCTCATAGTGGAATTGCTGGATCAAATGGTAGATCTACTTTTAGTTCTTTGAGAAATTTCCATACTAACTTCCATAGAGGTTGTACTATTGTACTAATTTACACTCCCACCAATAGTGTATAAGTGTTCCCTTTTCTCCACATACAAGCCAGCATCTATGGTTTTTTCTATTTTTTTAATAATGGCCATTCTGATGGGTGTAAGGTGGTATCTTATTGTGGTTTTAATTTGCATTTCCTTGATGATGAGTGATGTTGAGCATTTTTTCATGTTTGCTGGCCATTTGTATATCTGAAAAGCATTTCAGTGGGTGGTGTTGAAAAAAGTGTTAAGATAATTACAAAAGAATTAAAAGAGAATAAGAGGTAAGGAAGTAGAGACAATACATAGAGAAGGCCCTTGCATTGCGTGAAGGAGTGAAAAGAAGTGATGTAGTAGTTGGAGTACAAGATTTTTTAAAAATATGGATATATTAAATCATGCTTCTACTTTATAGAAGCAAGTGCTCAAAAAAATTGGAATATGTGGGTGAGGATTGCAAGTGGAGGAAGAACAGAGGATTTTTAAAAATTTCAATCAGAGAGTGGATAGTTGAGAACAGATATGCTTTGGTTTAGAAATTTGATAATGGAAACATAGGCTTTTTATACAAATACTTCTATTTTCTTTTTAACATTTGAAAAACTTTCATCAGAGTGTGGCTTTGAGTGCTGGGGTTGAAAGAAAAAGGAAAAGATATGAAATTATTATCCTGTGGTATTATGGAGTAAATGTATTGAGGAAATACAGCAGAGTTGTTGGAAAGGATCTTTTTGAGTTGCATGGCCATAGATTTACAGTAAGACCACTTATTAGGGTTTGCTATCATCTCCAAACAAGTTCAGTAATATGATGTGAAGCAGAGTACGGGAGCCAGAGCAAGTTAGATTTAACTATGGCCTGTATTTTTTCATGGAAGAAAGATGGAAAGAAAAGGAAGCATTTCATCCATCTTAAATGCAACAGCCTCTTTCATTGGAATATCCTGGTACATTCTGTCATTCCAAGGCACAGAGAAGCTGGTGATGAGAAATCTGGACTTGCTATAAATTATGGTTCTAACTCTGAAGAAACTTCCTTTTTCCAAGTAAGAAAAAAGAACTCTAAAAGTTTATCAAATGATATCAAAATCTTTGACCATATTTGATTAAAGCAAATGGATTACTGAGCCTTAGATAAGTCTCCTTTCAGAAAAATCATTTGTTTTATTTAAAGTACAGAAAGCAGTTACACATTGCATGTAACAGACTTGACAATCCATTTTCTGGCCCTGACTTAGAGAGGCAGTTGTGGTCAGCCTTTTTATCTTCAACTATTTCAAACTCAGTTGACCTCCTTTAGCAGTGTATCACAGAATAAAAATATCCCTTAGAGAGTCACTGACCTTTGATGAAGACGGAAATCTTTGTTAGGAAGATCATCATTTGCAAATTATTAGAAAGAAAAATCACTAAATTTCTCTGTTAAAATATTTTCTTGCAAAATGTTTTAAAATGTACCTATGGAAAAGTTCAACAATATACATTTGTCTGCTGTATTATAAATTAGAATAATGTATATTGTGACATATACCTTTATATCTTATGCTGGTGTTTCTTTTCTTTATAATCCATTAAAAAACATTTACAGTAAAACTTAACACCTTTATTTATGAAAAAAAATGTGGAGGTATGTGCATAAAAGTGGATGGAGAATCTGGTGCCTCTTGCAGTTTCTGGAAGCTGGAGGAAGGAAAGGAAGCTATAGAGGGAATCACCAGGGTGGAACATGTGCTTTAGCCCTGCTCTCTCCAGACTGACCTGAACTGCCTACTGTGCCCAGCTGAGACCACCGGATATTCCATGACTTGTTACTAACCTCTTTACTGGCAAAAGCATACAACTACATTCTTCTCTAACCTTCAGTGCAAACTAAACTGACACAACAGAGAGACTTTCATAGTCATTTAGCATATATGAAATGTGACTCTACAGGAAGGAGACTTACTTTTTTCTTAAACTCCCACTGTCTCTATGTAAAAATGAGTTTTTCCCCTTCATAACACCCATTTTGAATGTTATTCTAATAATGATATTAATGTTATTTTGAGGAATTCTTAAGGATCAGTCATCTAAGAATATCAGTCTCGTAAGTAGATACAGGTAAACATTTCAAATTCATTGTGGACCCAGAGGGATGGATAAGTAAACATACAGATGACACACCAGATGAGTTTCAGATAGATCTGAGGTCACACTTCCTTCTGGATATACTCTTAGATGTTACTATGAAGATAATTGAGTTATTTAAACTTCTATGCCTCTGTTATTGTCTGTCCAGAAAATAATCCCTTATACTTGAGCCCAGATTCCTTCACAAGTTAGAGAAGGAATATATGAAAAAGGGTCTGATAGTCATCAAGCTATGTAGAACACTAAGCATTGTAATTTATCAGCATCTCATAACCTTCTTCAAAGAGCTGTCTCAAGTTTTCCTTTAAAACAACCAATTTTCTTACACATTGGTAAACGTGAGTTCAATCTATATCTCCTGTTAGAGAAAGACCTCTGAGACAAGTAGCTAAAATTTTTAAAAAAGGGCAAACTAACAAATAGTACTTGTGATAAATAGATAATAACTTTTAGGCGAAATTAATACCAAAACGATTATGCAAAGTCAGCTCCTTGAAGGAAGGGGCAATGACAATCTTAGCCAAATACATGTAGACTGAGTGTTCAATAAATATTTGTAGAATAATACAATGTTAGAAGACAGCTGTAACCATACTACTACGAGGACACAGAAGAGGAATAATCTAATTGACTTTACTTGGTACATTTGGAGAAAGGAAAGGCTATATCCTAATTGAGGCTTTTTGTTGTCTCTGACTTTAGAAATTTTACAATGATTTAGTAATATACTTTTATTTCAGATAATTGTATTCAAACATTACAGATAAAAGTTTCTCACTTTAATCTCAATAGCATCTCTCATCCAAAATAATCATAATATCATAATAATTGTAATATATTTGTATATTATATACTGCGTATTTTTTTTTTTTTTGAGTTGGAGTCTCACTCTGTCACCCAGACTGGAGTGCAGTGGCCGCTCCCGTCCACCACAGCCTCGACCTGCTGGGCTCCGGCGATCCTTCCGCCTCAGTCTTCCAAGTAGCTGGAACTACAGGCATGCGCTACCACGCCCGGCTAATTTTTTGATTTATTGTAGAGATGAGGTCTCGCTTGCCCAGTCGGGTCTCGAACCCGCGGGCTCAGGCAATCCACTCACCTCGGCCTCCCAAGGCGCGGGATGACAGGCTGAGCCACTGAGCCC
>CAUYQG010230315.1:59-23392 GCA_963574415.1 Tarsius wallacei
GGTCTCTACAATAAATCAAAAAATTAGCCGGATGTGGTAACACGTACCTGTAGTTCCAGCTACTTAGAAGGCTGAGGGGGAAGGATCGCCTGAGCCCAGCAGGTCGACTGGGGAGGCTGTGAGTGTGCCACAGCACTCCAGCCTGGGCGACAGAGTGAGATTCCAACTCAAAAAAAAAAAAAAAAAAGATGGCTCCTTTGCTTGCCCAGAGCTCACTGAGTAATGGCAGGTTTCCAAGAAGGCACAGAAACTAAGGAACCAAATACTCGTGGGTCACTTTCCTTTCCTGCTGTTGCTCAGCCAGCAGCCGCCAAGTTGGAAACAGGATGTCAGAGGCAGAGCAGCAGCAATAGCAGCAGAACCACGGAGGATTTGGCCAGCAGCCCGCAGCTCAGCAGGGGGATCAGGACCAGAGAGAGGGCACTGGGAGCCCTCCAGGTAATAAGTGCTAGTGCTTTCCCCAGAGACCAAGCCTCAGGATGCTCCAGGGATGGAGCAAGCAACAAGCTGTGTGAGGGCTGCAGTCTACCCTGACAATGCCTATTTACCAAGACGACCATGCAACTCCTGCTCCAGGTACCTCTGTGTTCCTGAAAAGAGCAGTCTTCCACCAAGGTTCCTGCCCATCTGCTAGGGCTCACACAAGCAGCCCAGAGCACTCAGAGGACCACACAGAGAATGCCGGCCCGGGCTCCACTGCAGGCCAAAGCCAACATAGACCAGACTATAGAAGGGACTCTCCACTGCTGACATGCTTCACGGTTTGGCTTGACCTTGGAGGTCCCAGACTACCTAGACCACGCAGACCCTACCAGACCCTCTCTTTCTCCCTGTCCCACCGCTCTAGCCCACCAGATTGCTCCCTGCTCCTCAAACACCATGAGCTACACAGAAGTGGTCTTCTCTTTCTATATGTTCTTTCTGTACCTCCTGCATTGAGTTCTTAATTCAGGTATTTTCAATCTTTCTCAGTTTTATATAAATTCATTTAAGGCTACAAATTTGCCTCCAATGACCATCTTCAATAGATCCCAGAAGTTTCCAGTATGCAATATTTTCACTGTCATTCGCTTCCAAATGTTTAGTTTTCACTGCAATTTTCCCTTTAGCCCATCAGTTGTTTGGGAAAGCATTCTAAAGTTTCCAAAACTCCAAAATAGGGGAATCTCTTCTTATCACCGCCAGTGATCAAATATGATACACATTCTTTGAGATTGCTCTATCTTTATGATGGCTTATTCTTTGTATTTAATTAATCACTCTTCACGCATCAGGACACCAGCTCGGGGCAGGGAAGTTGTCAAGCTGTTTCTTCTCACAGGCAAGGCCTGTCCTAGGTGCCTCTGCAGTGACTCCTGATTGTGACTCTGAGTGGGAGCTCTTGGCTGGCCTCCAGCAGTGTGGATTATGGTCTACCCCTGACTGCCAGAGGTACCCACCTGCCTGAAACCCTGGTCTCCATTGACTCCAGGCTAGATCCACTGGCAGGGATGCTTAACAGGCTCAAGTGGGGCCTCCCTCCCTCCTTTAAAAGACTAGTCGGAGTCTTCTGTGAGATAATCCTGCTTAATCAATCATGAGCACTAGCCGAAGGCTAGCCTCCCACCCTATCTTCCCTCCTGACCAAGCCACACTTGGCCCTTGAGCTTTGCCGGACCCACACTTAGTCACTTCACCGTATACTACCCCTCCCTCACCAATTTCCAAACCCAAGGGATTCACACAGTGTGGTTTCTTCAAAGAATTTCTTCAATTGACAAAGCATCAATGGACTAAGTTTTTTTTTAAAGGCAAAACAAAGGAGTACGTGGTGATTAGACTGGATTTCACGGTAGTGTTCTCTGACTCCACTGCCCCCAGCAGCTCATCCAGACCTCTTTGCTCTCCTCACCCTCTCCCGCCTGACTCACTGAGGCCCCTGCATGCCTGAACTCTGACCACTGTGCCCACCACAGCTAGGCTGGCAAACCCACCACCATCTCACAAGAGTTGTGAAATCATTTTTGTTGGCTCTCATATGCACAGCCTGCCAGTGAACAAATAGGACTGTCACACCACATGCCCCCTCAGTCAGAGGTAAAAGCAGAATGGCCATCAAACAGAGAACAGAGACCAAGGAGGCCCAAGAGGCCTCTGGCGTGGGCACTCTGGTCTCTGACCTCTGTGTTCAGGCAAGAAACTACAACCCAGTCCCCCGGGCTGCTTCTTCCACACCCGCACCAGGAGGCTCCAGCACTTATTCCCCTGTACCTGCTGTGTGGGCTGGGCTCTTGTATCTGAGTGGCGGCCCACAGGGCCATCACAACCCAGTGGACGAGGAGTGAGTGCTGTGTAGGAGTCGTTGCCCAGAGACACTAAGGCTCTCTCTCGACCCAGGCCAGGGACACCCGTTCCCAGCCTTCAACTCTGGGTGGTTGGAAGCAGGCAGAGGGACAGGCTGACCTCTTGGTTACTTAGAGCAGAGTAAATGAGCTGTTCTTTCTCTTCGCATCCTCTCACCTCTCACAGGAGGTGTCCAACAATCAAAGCTAGGTATGACCCTCCCAAGCATCAAAATAACTCTCCAAAATGAAATGACTAGACAAGAGCTGCTGAGCTCTTAAAGAAACGAGGGAGGAGAGGTCCATTCCGACAGCTGCCTTCCAACTGGAACAGCCTGAGAGACAGCCCGTATGCCCAGGCCATTTTTGACATACTGCTGCCTTCCCTCCTCCACTCAGAGTCCCCACCCCAGCCTAGGATCTGGCCTGGCACAAGCACCCAGTAAACACGGGTTTTTACTGCCACTCTGAGCCTGTGAGTTCCCGCCAACTGAGCCTCTAAGTCCAGCCCTGGACACAGATAGCATCCCCATGCAGGTTTGGGCCCACAGCAGGGGCTGCTCACCTGTGCTGGGGGCCAGCGGGGGTACATGGAACTACATGCAGCTCAGTCACTCTACAGCGACACACACACCAACTGCACAGCCACAAACACCAGATTTAACTCCCACCCACAACCCACCCACCATACTCTCCCAAATAGCTCTAGGGAACTTAAACCAAATGAGCGTGGCTCAAGATTATGTTTCAGAAAATATAGAAAGATAAATCTGTATTTCTAGCACATTGCCCCCACGCTTGCCACACAGGGCTGTGAGGGCCTTGCTCAGGGCATGAAGCTCCAAATGACAGCAGTAGTCGATGGGGAAGCCCTTCCTTCTCCTGGCCGGTGTTCCCTTCTGTAAAATGAGGGGGTGTGACAGGATGATGAGGCTCCTCTGCAGCTCTGACAACCCGAAATCTGTATTATATCCAGCGAGAAGCAGGGACTCCCTTTCCTCTTGATTAATTGTCACTGCCATGGCACATCCCCCAACCAACAATTTCCAGAGCCTCAGTCAGGGCACTGGCACCCCAGCCAGCCCAGTGCCACCACACAGGTTTTCTGATACCCTGGCCATCCTCCTAGAGTCAGGCCCTGAAAGAGATGACTGGACAGACAGGCCTAACAAAGGGCGCTGCATATGGACCTGTACACCAAGGCAACAGGCAAGGCAAAGCCATGAATAGCAGCTAGGGGGACAAGCAAGTCTGAGTCAAGGGAGTCACTTCAGCCCACCCACAGGAGACAGATTTCAGGAACTACAGGACAAGAGAAGCCAAAGCCAGATGTTCTTGGGAAAGAAGATAACAACCCCATGCAAAATTAAAAGCCAGAAAAATCCCTGAGAAACTCTATAGGAACATGGGGAGGGGAAACAGGTGAGCCTTCGATCCGGGGGAAAGGCTGACGGCCACAGCCCTGTGCCCATAGACGGGATGGCTAATACATCACACACCCCCACGACCCATTTTCCTAGCAAACACTGACTGCCCACCCACACAGTGCCAGGAACATGTCCACATCATGTTCTTTAAAAGGCCATGCCCACAACAAAAGGAGGATTGCTTGAGCCCAGAAGATCAAGGTGACAGTGAGCTATGATTGTGCCGTTGCACTCCAGCCTGGACAACAGAGTGAGATTCTGTATCTTTAAAGAAAAAAAATGAGGGTCCCTTGACTCTACCCTCATGACTCAATCACTTTTTAAAGGCCTTTTAAAGAGCTCTCACCTAAAACAGCATCGGGTCATTGTCCACAAGCTGAAGTGCAAAGGAACTAATGTCTGTGAGGACCTACTGTGTCTAGTGTCTAGTGCTGGGAAGTTTAGACAGTTCTCTTCTATTATGAAGCAGACAACAGACTATCGATCTCACAGATGAGAAAAGAGGTTTGGCAAAGTGAAGGCCTTACCCAAGACCACACAGTAAGAGGCAAAGCTGGAGCAGTCTGACATGGAACCCAAGCCCACTCCTCCTCTAACTATAGCCTCCTGGGGCTCAGGCTGCTTCAGCCAAGTGAGGGGAGAGAGCATCTATGGCTTTTCAAAATCAGAAATGGGTGGTAAAATCTGCTTGTTCTTGTTCCTAGAAGTACTAAGGTTTTCCTTAGAAAGCTGAGCATTGTCACCCACCAGACAAGGCTGTGTGAACCCTCCCCAACCGAACACACCCTGGCATTTGACCCCAGTCAAATAAGATGCTTGCAAAGGTGACTGGTGCTCGGGTGCTCTTGGAGGCAAAGGCTAAGGAAGGACGATGCACACATCCAGGCACATTCAGGCACAATCCAGGCTGGTAGCAGCTCCTCCATCTGTCCACTCTTCTCAAGGTGGGTAGATTTGGACAGTTCCAACAGGCTCCTCATTCAGCCTGCCCACATAGGTCAGAGCCATCAAGGAACCTGCCCAGTTCTCTGGTCTGCCACTCAGCAATACTCACCCCGGGGAAGCCTCTGAAGAGCCACGTGGGCCCAAGCTGCAGCCAAGAAACTGTTCTGTGGGTATCGCATGCATGCATCCAGCCCCCCAGTAGCGCCCCCTGAACGGCCCTTTGTCACTCAGATTTCCCAGCCAGGGCTGCAGGAGAGAAGCACCAGATTAATCAGGCCCACAATAAACTTGTAACTGGTGCCTACCCCACTGTGGTTTGAATGTTTTTTTTTTGTCCCACCAAAATTCTCACTGCAACTTAATTCCCAATGCAACAGTATTAGGAGGTGTGGCCTTTAGGAAGTGATTGAGTCATGAGGGCAGATCACCATGGGATTAGGTGCCCTCATTTCTTTTCTTTAAGAGACGAGGTCTCACTGTTGCCCAGGTTGGCGTGCAGTGGCACAATTATAGCTCACTGTAACCCTGAACTTGTGGGCTCAAGTAATCCTCCTGCCTCAGCCTCCCTAGTAGTTAGGACTACAGGTATATATGCCACCACGCCCAGCTAATTTTTTAAAATTTTGTAGTGACAGGGTCTCCCTATGTTGCCCAGGCTGGTCTTGAACTCCTCGCCTCAAGTGATCCTCTCATCTCAGTGTCCCAAAATGCTGGAATTACAGGCATGAGCTACCATATCCAGCCCAAGTACCCTTATAAAAGGGCTTTAAAAAGGGAATTTGGTCCCCTTTTCACTCTTCCACCTACCATATAAGAACAATGTCCGTCCCCTCTGGAGAAAGCAGCATTAAAGTGTCACCTTGGTAGCAGATAGCAGCTTTCCCCAGATGCCTTGATTTTGGACTTCCCAGCATCCAGAAATGTGCAAATTAAGTTTCTGCTCTTGATAAATTACCTAGTTTCAGGTATTTTGTTATCACAGCAAAAAACCGACTAAGACAACCTCCTAGCCTCACAGAGTAAGCCTGCCCAAACAAAAGGCCCCTCAAATGGGGGTCAATGCAAAGTGGCCAATCATGTGCCAGAGAACCACTAAACTGCCCTCAAGCTCAGATCCCTTGCCCATGAGCTGCCCTCAACACCAGCACACAGGTCCTGCCCAGGAAATCCAGGGGCTGCACTGGGTGATCCTGATCTTAGTCTGGCATTTGGCAAGTTCCTCCATCCTGGTGCCCTCTGTGGCTTAGGAGACAAGTGAAAGGCACATCAGGACAACTCTTGCCTCAATCCAAACAACAGAGTTTCAGCCCAACAGCACTGCGCCCCGACCCTTTCCTCATGGCAGGGTACAGAGGCACTTCCCCTGGCATCACAGGGCCCCTCTCTCCTGGTCGAGGTCTGCTCACCCAGCAGTAGTTCCCTGTGGTTGACCTTGCTGCTAGCCTCACCTCAGCCTATGCCATCTATTTTGCAGAGGTACAGAAATGGAAGCATGAGGGAGTTGCTGCTGCACTGGCTAAAAACTCAGTGACTCTTCCTCCCACCGCTCTCTCAGGCTACCCTGAGGACTGCCACAAACAGGTCCTCCCAGTGCAATCCAAAGTTTCATGGGGTTCCCTCCTGCTGGACCAGAATGGGGTCATGTAGCAGTAAGGCTGGAACACAAGTAGCCATGAGGCCTGCTGGCATCCTACCCAGACCAGTGATCTAAAAACAAGAGTAACATATGTGGGAGCTAAAAAAGTGGATCTTGTGAAGATGGAGAGTAGGCTGTGGTTACCAGAGGCCAGGACGGGGAAGGGGGATGAAGGAAAAAAAGAATATAAATGTATTCAGTAACACTGAACTGTATGCTTCGAAATGGTAAAGACGGTAAATTATGTATGTATATGTTACCTCGATAAAATAAAATACAAGAAAAATAAGAGTGAAATCAACTCAAATTGTAAAAGCTATATGTGCGAGGCAAGTGAGTGTGGTGGAAAGTGCACAGATGCAGGTGCTTGTCCCAGCTCTGCCATTCTAAGAGGCAAGAGACCCTACAAGTCCAGATGGCTCTCAGTTTCACCACCTGGGCTCAAAAGTGCTTTCCAATCCTCCATCCTCCATATCTGCAGGACAGAAGCCCAGGTGCCTAGGACCTACTCAGGAGCCCCGGACCGCTCAGGAATTCACACAATTCAGGATTTGCAGCTGTGCTCCCTCAGGTACTTGACCACCTCCCATAACAGAATGTGGGAGCTCAAGTTACCAAACAGCCCAGCTGCACAACTTCCTGGAATTTGGAAGAGGCAGAGAATGTACTTCATGAGCGGGAGCCTAAGAAGACAATACACCTGCCACAAAGTGTCCAGGTGAAGCCCCCCAACCCACTTGTTAGCAGCCCCTTGTGACGTGACCCCCCCAGCCAGGTCTTCATCAGTCATGAGCATCCTCCAAGTCAGTTGGGTGAAACACAGGCCCAGCCTCCAGGTATTTCTTCCCTTAGGATGGAGCAAAGCAGCCCTGCCCCTGGCCGTAGATCTCCACAAGCACTAGGTATTCAGTCCAGCTGGCGGGCCCTGTATTTTAACCAAATGTCCAAATTGAGGCTGCTCAATTGCACTATGCTCACTTAGGAAGCTAACATTAGTTGACTTTGAATCACCCCAGACCCAGGTGCCACAGCCAACTCCAGCAGACTTAGGTCCAAGGGGTGGCAGCTTGGGGTACGATGAACAAGCTAGGCTTTGCTGGGGGTAAATAAGGCTTTCTCTTGGGCAGCTCTGCCCATGCACGCTCACACATGCACCCCTACATCAGCCTGAGACTGGCTCTTCAATCACAATGCTGCTTCCATGCCATTAGTAAGCACCCCAAAAGAAAACCCTCTTAAGGCAGTGATCCCACACCACAGAAGGGCACGGGAATCAGGCCAGGTCTCTGCACATCGGGGACTTTTCAACCAGGGCCACCTGTAGAAACTAGCACTGAGCTGCCACCACCAGCTGGAGAGCATGGTGAAAGAGAATCAGAAAGAGGCAAGGATTAAAACAAGTGCAGGGATGGGGCAATAGCAGGGTGATCCTGGGCAGCTTGTCTTCCTGAGTCAGTCTGCAGAACCCTAAACAAACCAGGCCAGGGGTTCCCACCCACTGGCACCTGCAGTACCCCACAGTGGGGATGGGTGTCATGAGTATTCCAGGAGGAAGAGCCCCTAAAACCTGTAACAAACCAATCCGACATGGCTGTATTTGATAGGGAGTTTGGGGGCTTGGGAGCAGAAAATAACCAGGGTCTCACACTCTGACTCCCACCTTCATCTGAGCTGTACCTGGGAGAGAGGCAAGGCCTACCTACCCTCCCCCAGCCCTCCAAGTAGTTCCTAAGACTTGGCCTTACTTTCCTGGTTTCCTAACTTGTGTCATGCCACCTGGGACTCTGTGGACCCCATGGAGTCCTCCACTTCCCAAGCCATGAAGACCCCAGAGGGCAGAACCATGACATCCATTTCCTATCCCTGGATCCCAGTCCAGTAAGCTGGGGAGCAAATGATAAACAAACAAAGAGATGACAAATAAACAGAGGGTGATGCACTTCTCTTTCTCCTCTCTTCCTCTGGGCACTGTGAGAGAGTGCCTTGAAGAAGAAATGGCCTAGCGATTCCATGAGGTAGTTTCTCATTCTCCATCCCCCCAAACCATCAGCTGTCACCAGCCTAGTTCCCACATCTCTAGTTAACAGCAGACAAGCAACAGTACAAGGAGGAATGCCACGGTCCTCATTCCACTTCTCAGAGAGAACAATGTCAATAGGTTCTCCTCTATGTGTGGATGCTGCAACAGAACACTGGAATGACATTTTAGATCCCACATTCAAGTGCTCTCAGGCTAAGAAGAGCGGTCAGCTGCCTAAAGAACACTCACAAAAAGAGGTGATCACTTGATATGCATCTGTTTCAAGTTGTTTCTGAGTGTTGCTTTTTCCTTTTTGAGGGGAGCAGAAGAGGTAGCGGCATTCACGTGACTTTCAAATGTCCTTCTAGTTATAAGATCCCAAGTCAGTTACATGTGAATCTGAATAACTGACTTACCCAAGGGCTAGCAAAGGTGACTCCCCAACAGACGTACAGAGAGCCAACAGTCACCCCAGCCAGCCCAGCCACACATACACCAGGATATACTGGCCCAGGGAGAGCAGGTCCACTGGTCCTGCCCACTGGATGTGTCTCTGAAAGGGAAGACAAGCAGCCTGTAGACCCCAAGGAAGCAGAAGAAAAGGCCTACTTCCCCACCCCCTATCCAGGCCAATGGCCCCCATGTGCCCTAACTCAAATAGCAGTGGGATCCCAAACAACAGTTCAGAAAGTTCTGAGCTAGACATCCCACAACTGGCTGTTGGCCCAAGACACATGAGTACTCCCAGGGCTTTCCTCAGCACCCAAGGTCCCATCCCCACTCTCTGTCCTGTTTGCCTCCTGCTGGCAGGCAGAGAAGGGGACAAACTTAAAATCTCTAGACTCCACACCCTTATCCCAATTGGGAGTGGCAACTATGCCCCAACAGGAGACATTCTGATGACTGTTCTGCTCAGCAGGAGAGGGCTCAGCCCAACTTTCCAGTAGGGGTATGTGTGAAAGGCCCGAACTCAGACCAGCTGCTGGGGAAAGTTTCATGCAGACCACTCCCCACAGCCAGCTCATAGTGGCCCCATGCTGGCCACTGCCCACCCAAGGAGACCAGGGTACCAGATGCCTTGAAGCCCACTCAGAGAGAAGGCCTCTGCTCCCTTGATTAAATTCCAGGAATTCTCAAACAACAAATGTGCAGGAGATTTCCTTCCTTTTGCCAGGCCTCTGCAGTGCACCTGTGGTCATCTCAGTCTCTAGAAGCATCAATATCTGCCAGTCCCAGAACCCAAAGGAAACCCCAATGTTGACTAAGGGCATAGGTTCCATGGGCTCCAATCTCTGAACCAAGGGATGCCCGAAGCCGTTAGGGGACAGATTCCATTCAGCCCCCTTGGGGAGTTTGCCAACTATGCTCAGATGTGCCTCCCCAGCCACCCAACTCCACCCAATTTAACTCCCATACGCCCTCTCAGCTGCACCAGCCCCAAGCCCAGCGATCTGCCCAGGTCACAGGGAAAGGCCTCCATCCAGCTCCCTACAGGTCGTGTGGGTGGCAAGCCCATTTCTGCATCTTGCCCCACAGCCCAGGATGTGAGAGGACCCAGCAGACTCTAAGGGAAGACCACCCCAAGTAAACCCAGCCCTGCATGGACCTTGAGGTGTGCCTCTGCCCCACCCCACACTGCTCAGGGCCAGGCTGACACCCTCACCTGATGCCCGTGGAGTGTATAGAGCAGCCGGCCCTCCATCAGGTCCAGAATCTTCAGGGTCGAGTCACTGGAGGCTGTGATCAGGTAGTTTCCGGATGGGTGGAAAGACAGGGCATTCACCGCTGCGCTGTGCACTGGGGGAAGGACATCAGTCAGGTGCTGACTGGGAGGCACAGGGAACACAGCTGAAGCCCAAGATGGGCAATCAGGACGAATTGAGGTTCAGCACAGGCCTGATGGGGCTGGGCCACGGTGGTCGTTGTTCAGAAGAGCTGTGGGGGGTCCAACAAGGACTTCCCAGAAGAGCAGCACAATCAAAGGACAGGAGATCTATCCAGAGTCAAGGACGGGTAGTGGGAGATGCAAGGCAGGGGAAACAGATATGGCAAGTCAAGGACACCAAGTGATTCCTCCACCCTCTCCCACCACACCAAGCAGTCAAGCTGGAGCAGAACAGAGTGCTCAGACTTGATGTTTATTTGCCTTACATGCTGTCCCTTCTTCAATTTGGGAAACGAAAACCCTGGAAATGCCAATACAATACCACTGCCCTCCAGGATAGGATGCGCGTGGAGCAGGCAAGCAGAAGGCTGACACTCTCAGGAGACGGTCAGGCCTGGGTTCAGAACCCAGCCTCCCGTGGGCCCACCTTGTGACCTTGAGCAAACATCTTGACTGCACTAAGCCTCAGTTTCTCCATCTGTACCACAGCACTAACATGTTGGGGGTTAAGCCCATGAGATCTTTGCAGAGTGAGTCCTTTGACCTTGGTGCCAGCACAAATGTCCCTCTCCTTTGACCCCTGTGTCCCATGCAACTCCAGGTCCTGTCATTTTACTCACTTAACAGCTAAGCCCTATCCATGACTCTCTTTCCCCACCCACCACTCCAAGCCCCACCATCTGTTCTGGTGTCCCTTGCTCTCCAAGATTCAGCTACTCCAGCTCTGTCAACTCCCCCAGTTGTGGAATCTTTCTACCTCATGTTCCCAACGGGACTCAGAGACTCCTGCCCTGCCTTTCCCCTGTCCTTAAAAGTTCACCACTCAGAGGTATCTCCTCCAGGAAGCCTCCCCTGACCTCACATCAGGGAACCCCTTTCATTTGTCCTTCCAAAGCACCACAAGCCTCCTATCAGTTCACTCTTCACATGTATGTGCAGCTATCTGATTCTCGTCTGGGTCTCTCATGAGACCACAGGCTCCATCAGGCAGGGGCTGTGTTGAATCCCTGGCTTCCCCAGCTCAGTGCCTGGCATCGAACAAGACCCAGAAAATGGTTGGTGAGCAGGTGCTTAGGCTGGGTGTCCAGAAGTTCCAGCAAGTTACATAGCCCTCCCTCAAGGACAAGAACGTGTTCTGGGTGTAGACCCAGGAGTCCACATAGGGATAGAGCAAACTACCAGTCAATGCATGGACCTGCTACCTCACAGCCCCTAGGGCTGCAGCTTAAGGAAGACCCCGGTACCTTCCTTCTCATTACCATAGGCTGATGAAGGAAACCAATGGGACTAAAACAATCATGACCAGGCCAAGACAGAATTGCCACAAACATAAAGGCAAATTCAAAACCAATACCTCATCTTAGCACAGAGAGGCTACAGGAACCATTTTTGGCTGGTAAACACACTCACTACAAAACGGCCCTTGCCAGAGCCCACAGGGTGCATGGAGGCCCTCAGATGCCAGACCGGCTGACATGCTGATGTGCTGGGGAGGAAGGATACATGTTCCTAAGCACACTGAGGGGAGACAGCCAAAGCTTTACATAACACGATATTTATATCTGAACAACACCCTCCAAGTGCCAGCAAATCCAGGAGGCAGCCTGGAGAGGGGCTGACAGGGTCTCTGTGCCAGTTCCTGGAGGCAGAACACAGAGACAACCCCCCTCCCCAGCCTGCACCAGGATGAAGGCCACCCCCACCCCCGTGGGATGAAGCTAGCAGAGGAGCAGCTGGGGGCAAGCAGGTGGAGGAGGGGAGGGTGTGCTCAGAGAGCCCAGGGCTTCCCCAGCACCACCATGCTGGCAAGGTCAGCCACACCAGAGCCTCCCAGGAATGCCAGGAATGCCAAAGGCTGGGACAGAAACACCTGGAAGCATTTACTCCAGAAGTGGGCTTGGCCTGGCAGTGGTAGTCGGAAAGAAACAGTCTAAGGAGGCTTCATCACAGGAACCTTTCCTGCATGATAGTCCCTGATGAAAGTTTGGCTGCCCCAAGAGGGGATGAGTCTCCCCATCACAACGCCCTGAGCAGCAACTAAGAATAGTCCACTTTTCATCAAGTCCAAAGCTGTAGGCCCCTCTTCTTCATTTCATGGCAGGTATCAGTGATGACACACATTGCTATTTGGGTAGCAGTTGTCAGCTCCTGACTCTTATTCCCCCATCTCCATCCTGAAGAGGGAACTCCAACTCAGGGTCAGAGATATATCAACTTCTATAGGTCACCAGGCACTGAGGGAGGGTGGGATGAGGTCACTATAGCCCCTGCCCACAAACACCAGAAGCTGGCCACAGCTTATGGGCAGTAGGTGACCCAGGAAGAGACCTGAGTACCCACAATCCACTCTGCCCACATTGCTCTGGGCCCACTACCCAACAGGTGCCAAACCGGCCGAGGGATCCAGAGAAAGTCTGGGTGCCCAAGTAGGGGCAAGTACCCTTAGTGCCCAAATACCTTTCTGGGGCAGACCACGCCAGGCCCCAGTCCCACATACTGTCACAAAGGAATCTACTCACTTCATCAAGGGTGGCTTCTTGTGATACAAAACCAGTGTTACCAGTGACACAGTGGCTCTGGGTTGCCAAGGGCCCTTGGATTCATACAACAAAGGTGCTCTGATACCAGCAGCAAAGGACACCCAAAATTACTACTCTCTGCAAGTGCTGTGTCAAAGCCCATATGGGATGGTAGCAAAGAGTCAGGTAAGTTGGCCAGAACAGGTGGGACAGTACACTGCATCCTAATCAACCCTTTCAGTCTCAAACACCAAGGAAAGGGTACAGGCCTGTCCTGCCAGCTGCACAGCTGCTTAAAAAACCTCCATGACTTGCCTGGGGCCAGGCAGGGGTGTAGGAGTGCACTAAGGACCAGAGGACAGAGAATCTGGAACTGTGAGTTCTAACTCAAGCTTCTCAGGCCAGGCAAAGCCCTGCTGCCAGCAGCCAAGAAGTCCACCTCTCCTAGACACCTTGGGAAGTAAATAAATGACTAGAGTCATCAAAGTGCAAGGAACCCAATGTGAGATGATCAACAGAAAACCAGACCTGGAGGCCTGCGGTGGAGCCCCAGATCCATAGCTCCCAGCTACATGGCCGTAGGCAAGCTGCACACTCTGTGTCTGTGAATGGGGAGCAGCTCTGCTTTGCTGGCCACCCAGGCCTGTCACTGACCTGCATGTGCCATAAACCACAGAGCACGTTTTAGGTTCTGGGACGGGGGCTGCTGCTCAGATGTTTGAACAGTCTTAACGTGGGCTCAGAGCATATGGAGCTAACCCACCTCCATGGGGATTGGCACTCCCAGGGTTCCACCAGCCCGTGGACTCCTTCTGAATTGGGAAATCAAAACTGCTCCCTGCAGTGACAGGCCAGAGCCAAGAAACTCCTTGCCTGGGAGCAGAGTCAGCCAGCCTGAGGCAAATGGCACCAGCTGCCTGCTGTAGCCCAAAGCCCCAAGCAGACTTCAATTCCAATAACCAGAGCCGGAATAGGAAGTATCCTCCACAGAGCACAACCATGGGACAGCTAGACACGGAGAGCCTGCGGCTTGCTAGCCACACACTGTAGTATCATTAACCAAATTCTTTCAGAAGAGCCTATTACCCTCACACACTCACAGGCCACTCAAGAAGTGCTTGGAACCCATCCAGAGTCACTAGTGTAGATGCTAGATGTCACTGTGTCCTTAAAAACTTTCTCCTGGGTTTCGTAGGGATCAAGGACGGAAAACAGATCAGACATTTGCTGCCAGAGTTACGGGGAGCCCTTCATGGGGACTAAGCCTCCAAAAAGATCCTGCTGCATCTCCAGAGGTGGGGGAGCCCCTTGGGTAGAGGGTTTCAGCCCTAGTTGCAGCCCCTAGACCTGAGCACATCTGGCTATCTCCTTCTGTCAGCAAAGAAGGTGAGAGGTATGTCCTCCCCATCCAATGAGCTCAGATCAACCTGGCTCACTGAGCCCCTTAAGGTGAGCCTAAAGGCTATGGGATACGTTTGCTATCCCATGAACACCCACCAAGGCCATGGCATTGGGCAGGGAGCTTAGGGCAACTCTAAGTCTCTCTAAGCCTCTGATCTACACTGGGGTGGCTTGGGAGCAAGAAGCTGCAGACCCGCTGAGTAGTTCCACACAAGAGGCAAGAACGGTAGCACAAGGAGACGGCAATCTCTCGTGGGGTCTATCAGCCCACACCCTCAGGACTTGGCTGCTGGGTTCATCAGAGTCCACTTATACCTCCCCCACCCTGCCATCACTGAGATCCACCCAAGTGAGCCTGCCCCCTTGAGAATCCCAGGGCCCTCTCCCCAGCACCCACCACTCCTCAGCTACTCTGTATCACTCCATCTCCTGACCACTCTCTTCATGAAACTCACTCTCCTTCACTCCTCTGGCTCTGCCCTCCTCAGCCTTTCCATGCTGGAATATGGGGCTCATACTCCTCACTCTGGCTGCTTTGTGGACCTTTTTGTTCCTTAACCCCTCAACTGCAGAGACCCAGCATGTGGCCTCAGCCCTTCTCACATTCCAGATCCCTGGACCCAGTTGGCCCCTCTACCCCTACAGGGTCAGCTTCAGCCTCTGCTCAATCTCCACAACCCAGCCCTGAGTCTGACACCACCCCTCGATGCCAGCCAACACTTTGATACTGGGCACAAACAGCCCACCCACCAGGACACACCAGTCCCCCACCCAAGTGGGATCTGGGCACTGCTGTCCTCTCAGATGTCCCTTTCCCTTCACTCCTTGACTGATAAGGCCAGCCTCAGCACTGCTAGTCAGGCCACATCTTTGGGACCCTGGGCCAAAGATGGCATTCAAGGCCCTCCCCAATGGGAACTTGCTGCTTTTCCCATGAACACCAGGCCCCAGCTCCTGATCCATCAGAGTTGGGTCTGGACCCTCTCAGGGTTACGTAGAGATCCACTCCTCCCATTGTCAACACTTATGTAGTACAAATTATGTACCCAGCCCTGTATTATAATACTTACGTGGGTTCCCATCAGATCCTCACAAACCCCATGAGGGTTTTTATCAACCCCTACCATGCACCCTGACCATTGCACCTTCCCTTCCCATCTCTCTCTGTCTGAGTAATGCCACCTCTGCACCTGCCCACCTTCCCTGATCTGCAAGTGTACGGTACAGATATGCCCAATCCCCCTCCCCTACCCCTAACTCAAGCCTGGCCCAGCGCAGAGAATAGGCCTCTAAGGCTGAAGGAAGGAAGGAAAAGGTGTGGTCTCCCAATGGAGACAAGCCCTCCTGCTGCTCTGTTCTAGAAGCCTCTGTCTGAAAGAGCATCAGTAACAAATCCCAGGGCTCCCTGTGTAGGAAAGAACTGGTTCTGTGGCTGGCCCCTGCCACCTGGTGGTGATGTGGGGTACTGCAAGCCTTAACCAACCAGGTTGGCCTCACCACATCAGACTCCTGGACACCCAGACCAAGACTGAGCATCTGAGGTCTTCATCATCATCGTTAACACCATACCTCACTCCCCTCATTTTGTGCCAGCCACCCTGTCAGCTCTTGACATGAGTCAACTCATGAACCTTCCCAATGTCACCTGTGAAGCAGGCCCTATCATTGTCCCAGGCGCCCACGAAGTCAAGTGACCTGCCCAACATCACAAAGTTTGGCATTTAAAGACAGCTACAGAGACCTGCCTCCACCCATGTTTTTCAAGACCAGGATCTTCTTTCCTTTCTGCTCACCTTGGTTACCCCCAAAACGTGCTCTCCTCAAACCTCTAAGAATCAGCTAGGAAGAGCTAGTGGAAGGTGTTGAGGGAGAGCTCTAACTTCAAGCCCCTATCTGTGTCCAGCTGTAGCCTTCCCATTCCAGGTGTGGATTGTGGAAGTAAGCCTACGAACTTTAAACTCAGTCCCAGGTCAACGTCCACAGGTCTTCAAACAACCCCAGCTCTGCCTCCTTCCTGGTCTCAGCCCTGACCCACAGTCTCGCCCATCCCTATTTTGTCTGCTGTACAATCCGTTTTTCCCACAGTCCCTCACCAGTTCCCTTCCCTGAGTCCCATCCCCAGAACTGTGGTGCCTTAAGGCCCTACCCAGTCATAGTTGTTCTCAGGCCAGTTCCATATACCAACACCTTCAGCCAGCTCACCCTGAGCACACCAAATCTGCCTTCACACTTGCCACCTGGAACCTGACATGAGCCCATCTCCTCTGCTCACCACCCTGCCTTCCAAGGGCTACAATTAAACTAGCAGGCACAGTCCTAGGCCCCAAGGGCAGCCAGAGTCAGAGGCCCATTTGGCCCTGCAGTGTGCGTGAGACTCTGCCACCTCATAGGTGGGCACCAAAGGGCTTGATGAAAGCCAGGCAGCACCATGCTTCATCTCCTGGCTAAGGTTCCAAGCCAGGACAGTCATACCACAGACTACCCCTTTGGATTCCCAACAGATCTGGGACTCCTCCCCACCCAAGGCCATCCTCAGGCCCACTTAAGCACCACAGCAATGAAACAACGCTTGGCTCCAGCACAATCCCACCATGGCTGCCCTCAGGCCCAGGAGGCTGTTCAACACTCACGCTGATAATGCTGCAAGAGACGGTGAGTCCGCACATCCCAGACCTTCACTGTGTTGTCCATGCCAGCAGCAGCAATGCACGTACCACTGGGGTGGAAGTCCACATAGGTGACAAAGCTGGAAAGACAGGGGCCGCCATGCACTACAAGAGGTCTGCCCTGATTCATGATGGACCCAAAAAATCCAGAGCTTTCCCTTCCCTGTGCACCTGCTCATGCTGTTTCCTTGACCCTGACATCTCCTTTCTGCGTTTCTATACCAGGTGGCCAAGGGAGAGCAAGAGGAGCACAAGGTAAAATCAGTGCCCAGCAGGGAACTAAGGTAGATTTACCAGGGACTACGTCCCACCAGCAATTTTTAAATACAAGTAGAGAATGCTGTCTTCAGACCCAAAGGTCAGCCAGGCTGCTCTGGGATTTTCAGAGTTGGAGCTGCCACCCTTAGCAGGGCTGGCTGCAAGGCAGATCTTGACAGCTGAGGCTCAGGTAAGAAGGTCAGCAGGGCTACAGGGCTGTTGGCCTGCCTATCTCTGGGAGACAAGCCAAGAGCCCTCGATACACCTCCATGTGATACTGAGGCTGGTACCAGCTCTCATGAGAAGCTTTAACAGTGGCTCCCAGCCTAACTGAGGCAGGCAGAAGCTGGGGTCCCTGCTCAAATGCAGGCTCCTCCCTTTCTCGATGATGTGGCACAACATGAACGCCACTACCTGGTACACAAGCCTGATGAGGCTTTCATTTGTAAAGCCATCACCACCATAAAAAAACATACTAAAAAGCTTTAAATGCAGTGTGAGTGACTGGGTGTCAACTGCCCACAAACAGACATGTAATTCTGAGAACTAAAAAGCAAAGGGAAAAAAGAGAGGCCCAAAGAATTACATGGTTTGAGATTAAGCACTCCTGTTACTTGAGGGATGCAGAAGGGATTGAACCTGCTATCCACATAGAGCTTGGTTTCTGGCCCCTCACAAAAGGCACCAAAGAATAAGTGACGTGGCTGCTGGCCCCCACAGTTCCAGACACTGAAAGCTACCAGGCCTCCTTGTGCCCAGGTCTGTGCTCTGTGCTTAAGCGTCTGCAGGTAGAATACGGCACCTGGGTACTCACCCGCCATGCTCACAGTACGAGTGGACACACTCCCGGCTGCTTTTGTCCCATAGCTTGACAGTCTTGTCATCACTAGCAGACACGATGAGCCGTCCATCCGGAGAGAATCTGAACCAGAGAGGGCACAAGTCACACCACTGACTAACAGATGTCACGGGCCTTCTTCTACAGCCACCCATCCCTGTGTGCCTACTATCTGACCCTAGGAACTGCTTGAGATTATGTGCTCTGCTTGGGTCCCTGAGTGGTCCTGGGTGACTGGCATTCCCTCTCTACAAGATGGGTAAATAAAATGGTGCCAAAATAATAATATGTGAGGTGATGTATTTGTTCACTGATTAGATTTAACCATTCCACAATGTATGTAAACTTCAAAACATCATGTTGTGCAGGATAAATATATACCATTTTATTTGTCAATTAAAAAAATGTTTTTGTTGTTTTTGTTTTGTTTTGTTTTTTGAGGTGGGGTCTCTGTCATCCAGATTGGAGTGCAGACACTGAAAGCTACACACTCATAGCTCACAGGTGTCACCACACCCAGCTAATTTTTTTATATTTTGTAGAGACAAGGTCTTCTCATGTGGCCCAAGCTGGTCCCGAACTCCTGAGTTCAAGCAATCCTTCTACCCTGACCTCCCAAAGTGCTGAGATTACAGGTGTGATTCACCAAGACTGAGCAATTTTTAAATTTTTGAATGCTCTAATATACCTTTCCAGGAACATATGCATCGTATCATGTGAGGCAAATACCAATTTTACTTGTGTTTATTTGGTCACATTTTGTTATTAAAAATGACAACATTAGCACTTGATAACCATTTCTCTCTAAAGAGTTTTTCAAGAACCTGTGACTAGATTTCAAATGTTATAAAACTGCTTTATTTCTTGTTTCCTGAATTTGTGAAACTTTTGATCTTTCATGTTGCTCTTGCTTTTGTTTCTTATCAATTTCATGCTCAAACAACTTCCCCTCCCCCATTTAAATTCTGAGAAAAGAGAAAAAGAAAAGTTCTTTCTGGCTGCTCTAGAGAAAAAATAAATAGAAGTGAATAACTAAATAGAAGAGAAAAAAAAGCACGGTGCCAGCCTCATGGTAAGCATGGAGTAGCACAATGCACAGAAAGCCCCAGCACACACACAGCACATGGCAATACGCAGCCAGTAATGACTGCTGGTATATCAGCAGGGTGGTTATAAGGTATCACTCTTCTGGGTCCAGGTCCTCCAAATCTACATTTGACTCGAGTATGGGTCAGCAAAACACAATCCACCAACAAAAAGGCATGAAGATCCTGGAGACTCACCACCAAAGGCCCAGGGTGAGCTTAACACCCCAGTTTGCTGGCCAGGCCCTCCTGTTCTCAGGATCCTGGTTATGAGACAACTTAGAGCAATCAGGGGCCTTCTAGGACAAAAGAATGGGGTTGCCCTGGAGAATTAGTAACTTGCATAGGGTCCCCAAGAAAATAGAACTCAATAGTTTCCAACGTCTGACTCCCATGGTTTCCCAGTGTCCCCTGGCACCTCCAGTCCCTTCCTCTGAAGCAGATATTTGACCCACAAGAAAGCTCTGTTGAAAGGAAGTAAATAACCTAGAAGTAGGCATATCTGTGTCTGCAATTCTTGAACCTTGAAAGGTCCTTTGGGTCACCTGACTCCCCTCATCTGCACAACACTGGCTCCCAGGCCAGAGGGAAGGCCAGTCTCCAGGCCAAGCCCCCTCAAAAGCCTGGGCCCCTATCTGGCAGCTCTGGAGCACAATCAACTTCTGAGAAGAACAGCCCAGAAGAAAGCAGGCAAGGCTTAGTGCCAGAAACTTGGATTCAAACTCCAGCTCTGCCATGCACATACCGTGTGCCTGGGGGCAAGACACTGCACAGTTCTAAGCCTCTGTTTCCTCATCTGCAAAATAGAAATGATACCACCTAGCTTGTAGAACTGTCATGAGACACAAGAAGAAAATGTACAGTGGAGGTACTGGCAATACCTAATTATTGCTGGGCTCGATGGCTCAGCCTGTAATCCCGTGCTTTGGGAGGCTGAAGTGAGTGGATTGCCTGAGCCCACGGGTTCAAGACCCGCCTGGGCAACTTGGCGAGACCTCATCTCCACAATAAATCAAAAAATTAGCTGGGTGTGGTAGCGCGCGCCTATAATTCCAGCTACTTGGAATACTGAGGCGGAAGGATTGCCGGAGCCCGGCAGGTCGAGGCTGCGGTGGCCGGGAGTCGCCACTGCACTCCAGTCTGGGCAACAGAGTGAGACTCCAACTCAAAAAAAAAAAAAAACCTAATTATTGTTTTTTGTTTTTGTTTTTTTTGAGTCAGAGTCTCATTCCTTCCCAGGCTGGAGTGCAGTGACATGATTACAGCTACTGCAGCCTCAACCTGCTGGACCCAGGTAATCCTTCCACCTCAGTCTTCCAAGTAATTGGGACTACAGACACACATCACCATGCCTGGCTAATTTTTTGTTTCTTTATTGTAGAGACAACGTCTTGCCTCGTTGCCCAGGCTGATCTCGAACTTCTGGGTTCAGGCAATCCTCTCGCCTCGGTCTCCCAAAGTATGGGGATATAGGTGGGAGCCACCACACCCAGTCTTTTTGTTATTGTTACTAGGTGGCCCCTGTTGATTTAGTGTGTACTATGTCAACGCAGACATCAGAGGGTCTCTATGGCTGACAATGGACTAATTTATGTGCCTTGCATCAGCTCAATAAAGCTTCTCAACAACTCACAATGCAGGAACTATTACTGTTCCCATTTTACAGATAAGGAAACCAAGGCTGAGGAAGATTAAAGAGTGGCTAAGTAACTTGCCCGAAGTCACAAGCTGGCAACCAGCAGCCCCTGTGTCAACGCCTAACCACCAGGTCCTTCCAAGTATCTCCAGACAGGACAATGCTCACTTGGCACAGCGGACCCAATTGATGTGCTGGCTCAGAGAGAACAGGAATTTCTGGCGATGAGTCGACCACACCTTGATTGTCTTGTCATCAGAGGCTGTCACGAGGGACTGGCCATCACTGCAGAAGTGGACACTCCTCACTGTGGCTGTGTGTGCACGAAACACGGTTGACTCACCTTTGCTACAAGGACAGGCATCAAGAGTTATCCATAACAGTGACATGAGGGTCTACAAACACATAAAGCTATTCTCACACCTTGAACACCCTTCCCAAAGTTAGCCAGGCCTGAATATCCCAGTTCCCTAAAAGGAAGGCCGGAGCCTCTCCCACAGGCAGAGTACTACCGCACCTCCCTCCCACATGTAATCAGCATGAAGTAGCACTTCTTCAAGTCTGGTTGGAGTCAGTCCCCAGAATCCCTCTCCCAACCCTGAGGGAAGGGCTCCAAATGAAGCTCTAGTCTCTGACGGCACCTCCTCAGAACAGAGATGTCCCACTGTGACCAGTACAGAGACAGGGTAGGGGGCCTGGGTGGGGATGGTCCTGGCACCAGGGTCCCAGACTCCAACAAGCCCCTCAAAGTCTACAACTCACACGTTGGGTACCCAGATGCGGACAGTCTTGTCTCGGGAGCCTGAGGCAAGCAGGTGTCCAGAAGGGGAGAAGTTCACACAGGTGACAGCATCCTTGTGACCGGTGAAGCGGTAGGCACGTGACTGGGGCTTCATGTGCCAGACCATGAGGCACGAGTCCATTGAGCCACTGGCTGAGAAGAGTGGGTGACACTATGACCCTCAGCCCTAAGGGCCTCAAGCCTCTGCCAGGACGCCAAGGATACAGGGAAGCAACAGGCCCAGCATCCACACACACGGCAAAGAGAAGGCACCCTGCGGGCAGGCAGCACCTTCAGTGACAGCTGACCAGGCTTTTGGAGAGCCTAGAGCAAGCAGCATGCCCACATGGGAACAAGACTGAGGCCCTTCACATGCCAGCCTTGGGCTGTAACCCAGAGCTCTGGGAAAACTCTTCCTCGTGAGGCCCCAGGTCTTCCCTAGACATACCCCAAGGACACTAGAGAGCAAGTCCTCCGAAGTCTGGGGAGCCAGCCCAACCCATGAGGGTCCAACTCAATAAGCCTAGAGGAGGTCCCCAAAACAGAATAGAAATTACTTCCATTCCCTCTTAACCTACAGCGTACCAAAAGGCCAGCAGCCTTAGGCAGGGGCCTTGATGACAGAATAAAGGGTGGGCCTCATCCATGGGAACAAGAAAGCACAGTCGTGAAAGCCAAGTGTGAAACCCCATGCAACCAAGGGCAGTTCAGGGGACACTCAGCTGTAGCATAAGGGCAGTGGGATGAGGAGGGTCCTGGTCTTGCTCAACATCCTTCTCACTGGCAGACCACTTCAACAAGAAGGTGTTAAATGTTACTGTGGGCAACAGAACTGATAAAGACTGGAGGAAAAGGAGTCACTGTTTAGGGCCCATTCCACAGGACAGACTCAAGAGGTGACTAGGCATGCAGGAAAAAGCCCAGACCCTAGTCTCACCCTTCAAATGTTGTGTGACCTTGGCAAGGCTCCTAACCTCACTTAGCATCATACTCTCTGCATGTAAAATGGAGTTGACAAAGCCCAGTGTCCAGAGAGCTGGCAAGTGGGAGCAAAATGCAGGGCTAGACAAAGCTGTGCTGTGCTTGCTGTGCTCTGCTCCCCCCACGCCACACCTCCCAGGTAGAAACTTAGCCTTCTCAGCTCATAACCTAGTGCCTGGACGAGATGACTCCTCTTACCCAGCTGCTTCGTATTGAGACTAAAATCCACACAGGTAACTGCATCTCGGTGGCCCTTAAAATGCCTTTCCAACGAGGGGTCCTCCTGGGGAAGACAAGGGTGAAGTTCGTGAAGCCCAAATGAGGAAGGGGCTTCCCTGGGGCCAGGACTCTTCCTACAACAGCCAGGAGGAGTTAAAAATGCTCAAGAAAATCCTGGGCCAGGCATGGTGGCTCACGCCTATAATCCCAGAGTTTGGGAGGCCAACGCAGGTGGATCATTTGGGTTCAGGAGTTTGAGGCTGCAATGAGCTACGATCTTGCCTCTGCACTCCAGTCTGGGCAACAGAGAAAGATAGGAAGACAGGAAGGGAAGGAGGGAGAGAGGGAAGGAAAAAGACAAAAAGAAAAAGACAGACAGATAGATGGGGGAGGGGAAGGGAGAGGAGTGATGAAAGGGAAGGGGAGGGGAGGGCAGGGAAGAGGAGGGGAGAGAAGGGAAGAGAGGGAAACAAGGAAAGGGGGAGGAGGGGAGAAAGAAAACCCTAAGAAATCCATTAAAAACTATTAGAACTGGTAAGAGTTCAGCAAGCCTGCAGGATAAAAATCAATACACACAAGCCGGGCTCGGTGGCTCAGCCTGTAATCCCGCGCCTTTGGGAGGCTGAGGTGAGTGGATTGCCTGAGCCCGTGGGTTCGAGACCCGCCTGGGCAAGCAAGACCTCATCTCTACAATAAATCAAAAAATTAGCCGGGC
>CAUYQG010230317.1:0-32400 GCA_963574415.1 Tarsius wallacei
CAGGCCAGCTGTAATGCCTCTGCGGTGTCCGTGGACAAGTTCCGTGTGGGGAGCAGGCCCCCTGGGAGAGATCCGGAGTCTTTCTGTGTCCTCTTCTGCGGAGGTCTCACAGACCACGCTGCCCGGTCGCCATCTTGGCCCGAATCCCGGATATTTCAATAGTTTCCAATTTTTCTTATTATAAACAATTATATAGTGACCATTCATGTAAACATACTAAATTATTTCCTTAGGTAAAGTTCTAGAAATGGAGTTACTAGATGAAATAATACATGCAATTGAAAATGTAAGCTACATGTCTCTAAATCTGTCATTTTACAGGTAGTACTAATCTACCGTTCCATTATCATGTTTAGGAATGTTTATTCCCCTGGGTTTTTGAACAATGGGTATTATCATTTTAAACATTTTATTAATAAAAATATATTTTACTGTCAATTTAATTTATATTTATTTAACTTGAAAGCTTGAACATTTATAGAATATAAACTGCAAAAATGTGTGTAAATACATACACTATATATATCATTTGTGTGTGTTATGCACATATGAAACAGAGAGAGCCCCTTTGCATTCATGAGGACAACATAATTCAGTTGACTCCTTTTCTACCTACATATGTAACTCAATAGTGATGTGTTTTGCAGCAGCACAATCTGAGAAGTTTCAAAAAAAGGCACTTCAGTTTGCTGAAAAGAGGATGAACTTATTATTAAGAGAAAGAACAAAATATGTGGATTAGTACCTATATTATTTACTGAGCCTTCCTTTGTAACTATAATTGTGCAAAGTACCTGAAAGAAGGAAATAAAATAACCTTTTGCAGTTCTATAGATTAAAATGCATTCATTCATCAAACACTTATCTTACGTTAACACACACAAAACAAAGAGTGCAAATGAGGCTGGAGTCAAACACTAAGCACAGATAAGATTTGCTAATTAGAGAACACTCATTTCTCCATTAAATGTATATAACTGCAAGTCTCAAGTTAGTGTGGGAGAAAGATTATTCATTCAATGGCAATAAGAGGATATATATAGAATGTTGAACTGGAAAGCAAAATTCAATATGAGAAAGCCATGGTACCCAAATTTCTCAGGCATTCAGCAAGCCAACCAGCAACAGTGCAGTACAGAACTAGAAGGAAACATTGAATCCATGTTCCTCATTTCCAAAATGAGGTCCAGATAAATTAAAGAGACACAGCTGTCCTAGGCTAGACTAGAATACAGGTGTCCTTTTCCTGTTGCCTCCTATCAAAAGATGTTTAAAACACAAAAAGCTTCTTGTTCCTTCCTAGGTTGGTGTTAAAGAAATCTGGAGAGAAGCTGCAGGCTCCACTCTCATGAGACTAGCAGGGGCAAACGCTCCTGATTATAAAACTGCACCCTTAAGGGCACTGCTGGATAAAAAAAAAAGCTTTTCAGGGCTGAAAAACAGCAATTAAAAAAGGAGAGGAAACATTATCTAAATTGCAGCTGAATTTCTATTTAAGCTGAGCGTAGCAAAAAGGCAGCATAATTTCCAAACTTCATTTTTTTTCCTAGCAAGAGACTTAAATCATAGGAACCTCAGAAGGTTTTTCTGAGAAATGTTTATGGCCTTCAGGTAGAGATTTATCAAAGTCTCTGCTGGAATGAATATCTCTAGGCTGCCAGATATTTCATTAATAATTTTATATTACTCTTTTTTATTTAAGAAAGGTTTTCTGTGTTTTATATTGAATCAAACACTCATAAACATTAATGTTGCTTTCTCTTCTTTTTGAGTTGGAGTCTCATTCCATCGCCCAGGCTAGAGTGCAGTGACACGCTCATGGCCACTCCAGCATGGACCTGCTGGGCTCCAAAGATCCTTCCGTCTCAGCCTTCTAAGTAGCTGGAACTACAGTCATGAGCTACCACGCCTGGCTAATTTTTTTGATTTTTTTATTATCGAGATGAGGTCTTGCCAAGTTGCCCAGGTTGTTCTTGAACCCATGGGCTCAGGCAATCCCTTCACCTTGGCCTCCCAAAGTGCTGAGATTATGGTCTTGAGCCACCGCACCTGTCTAATGTTGCTTTCAACATTTCACACTTCAGATTACAGAGGAAACAAATATAAGTTATAGTCTCACTACCCATCACTCTATTTTTTAAAATCACTGAAATCAGAACATTCAAATATTTAGAATGACTAAAGTACATTTATATCAAGAAACAGATGGAGCAAAATTAATTCTGTTATTACATGAACAACAAAAAGAAAATTTTAAGTAGGCCCTTGGAGTTCCAGGCTTGGGGTAATAGGGAAAATGAAATAAGACTACAAGACAGTGATGAAACCCTGATCGGGACCTTGATTATTTCTTACAAAAACATTCATTTTAATCAGAGACGTAGATTTTTCTTCGCCATGGCAACAGATAAAGAATTCTGTACCTGGAAGGTTACAGTGATAATTTTCATCGTGCTCTGAAGAGGCCCTGTGCTAACAGTTTAGTGATTGAACTAGAAGGAACTAATATGAGTGTTTGTACTTGATTATGAATAATATTTTTCCTATCCTCATAGAGGATAAAATTCCATGTTGGATGATAGGCTTGACCATTAACTCATAGTATAACTTAAATAGGAAAATTGGGTTCAGGTTCCCAGAACAGGCTAAGTCTATGTTCACTGGTTCATCTAGCACTGGGTGAAGAAAAAAGAACAGGTTTTTCCTCTTTGTTCCCTAGGTGAAGCAATTCTGTCATGCCCACTCTCCCCTTCTCTTGTTATCTGGCCTCAAAAAAGATCATGTGGGAAGATGCAGAGTACACGAAATTATGCTTATTCTGTTGTGTGCATCCTGACATTTTACATGATTCTCGAATCTTTCCATTTAAAAATGTAGGGACAAAAATCAGCTGCTTTGCTCCTAGGCCATGACTTAGTTTCTTAATGAAATGAAGAAAATAATTGTAATAATGAAAATGCAGAAACACCAAGTAGACGCCTAGAAAAAGGCAGAGGAAAGGTTTTATTCCTTCTGATCAGAGAGGGAGCCTTTGCAGCACCGTGTTAAAAACTAATGTGCTCTTCAAGGCTCCCCCTTGAGTGCTCAGTGTTTGCTTAGCAATGCTTATTATTCTCATTAGCGTATTTGAGTCTAGGGAGGAAGGAATGTTTCCTTTCTTTTCACATTATCTAGGGTCCCAGACTATTTCCAGAACATTCTAGGAACTATCATGTTTAGCTTCATTATAAAGCTCTTATCAGAAATGAGGACTCGCCTGAATTATGAGTTTCCTATGATAAAGAAGGAGGTCTTTGTAAACGTTTCTGGACCAAAGCAAAGTAGAATATATATATATATATGTATATATATATATAAAACAAATGTATATATATATACACATATATATATATAAAACAATATATATATATATAAAACAAATGTACTATATGATATGACATGCATCAGGGATGCAATTTGAGAATCAATATATCACAAAATATGGCAGGGCTAAATCTAGGTGATATATATATATATATATAAAACAAATGTATATATATATAAATATATATATATATAAAACAAATGTGTATATATATATATAAATATATATATATATATAAAACAAATGTACTATATGGTATGACATGCATCAGGGACGCAATTTGAGAATCAATATATCACAAAATATGGCAGGGCTAAATCTAGGTGATTGGGTTTTGGTGCATCATCATCTCTGTCTCAGAATTTCTCACCTTCATTCAGCTCAGAAAAATTCTGGGTCTCATTCCTTTACTCTTAGAAAGGTTTAAACTACCCTCTGATAAGTCATTTAATAACAAGAGTTTTAGATTGTTCCCTTGCCAGAGATATGAATCTTTAAAGGTGAATTTTCAAGGATTCTTGAACTTTTGCCCGTGTTTTTCAAATCACATTCTGGTATATCGCAGGTACTGTGGCTGCCATGGAGGTGTCCCAGAGAGAAACTGCCATAAGAATGTGCATCTCTGACAGTCTCCAGCTGCCATACCTTGGAGATCTTCTTTAGTGTTTATGCTGAAGCTGCATTCTCTCCAGGATACTCCCTGCTAAAGACTGCGCTTGGTGGAGGTATGGGGAACTTCTCTTATGAGCAGTCTTTGCTTTGGGGTGTCCCACTGGCCTACTCAAAACTGCCTCAGAGGCTCTTCCTGCTCAACTTCCATCTCCTCCTCCTCTCATAGGTGTCAGACCTGCACTGTAGCCTGAAAATCCTTCCCACTGCTCCTGCTCCCTCATCCCTTACCCACCATGGGCATTTCTCCCAACAAATTTCTTGCTCTTGGCTTGTGCTTTCAAGAGGTTTTGCATAGATGCAGTACTCCATAAATATCTGCTGTGCCAGATGAAGGAATCTCAGTTGGGATGAGACAAATAATCTACTAGGAAAGATGAAAAGAGAAGGGGAGGAAACTAGAATGAGCACTTGCCATGCTCGACTGTGAGACTTACTTGGTACTGTTGGGCTAAAAGATTGAGATAATGTATGTTTTGTGGCTGACATGTAGTAAATGCTCAAAAAATATTAGCTACCTCTATTCAAAAGAATTACATTGGATTATGTATAAAAAGGAAAGATGGGTATGAGATATTGAGAGTAATGAAAGATGCAAATCATTAGGCAAGAGAAGAAGACAAGGTCTTAGATCAAAAAGCACGGTTCAAGCAACAAACTGAGCTTAGACATCTCAGCTCAGCCAAGAACCCCCTGGGGGATGCAACTTCTACTGAAGTTTTAGGCCTTCTTGAGATTTTCAGTCCTAAGTGGCCCCAAATAGCAAATGTGTTTTTCTTTTTTTTTTTTTTTTCGTGTTCTGTGGTTTTAAAGACCCCTGAATAGATTGTACAATATCTGATCTCAGTGAATTGGAGGGATAGTGATATCAACCCATAAACTGGTCTAAAGACAAGACTGTATTCTAATTTTGATTTGGAACACCAAGTGGTGGTGGTAAGAGGGGAGGTGAGACCTGACAGGACCTTGGGTTGAGGCCTTAACTTCCTTCCTATCTAAAATTATTCTCACAGGGGCAGCTAGACTTGGTAGTTAGCTTTAACATCTGCTCAAAATGCAGCCTGACAGTGAGGTATGTAATTATGGCTTTTTCTTAACTGTAATTTGATTAAAGAGACTTGCTATATATAAAACACAATTTTGAAGTCATACTCTTTACCGCCAAAGAAGACATAGGCTGTAACTGGGAAAACTACTCCAGAAAATGACAGAAGATGAAAACCTTATCAAGAGATCAGAAATAATCACATTCTATATCAATATAAAAAGGAATTATTGTTTAAATCAGTTGATTATTCTCAAAACCATTTAAGCCATCTGTCAACAGCAACTTACAAGAGACAAGTCCTGATTTCTCATAGTATATTAAGCCTACAGTGAAAGCATTCTTAATTCATTTCATGCCAGTACACTGCTACAAGCATAATTAGCTGTCTCATAAGTGACATTTTTGAAAGGCTAATACATCCATCCACATTTTCCCCAGAGCACTAGGGGTCAATTTTCACTTGTCTGTGCATGATATGATTTGACTGTTCTTTGAAATGCAATACACTTTTCAAAGAATTGATAGTTTTTTTTGTTGTTGTTTTTCTTTGCTTTGTTTTTTAAAAGTTAGGTAATACAATCTGGTGGTCTGAAAAAATTATGAGAAGATCTATTACCATACCATATACAACGATATTGCCATCTTAATTCAATCTTTTATTGAAACTTTTGGGACCAGATGTATTTCAAAGGTCAGAATTCTTCAGAATCTAGAGAGGTAATACTCAGCAGACAACATATATTTAGATAATATCCACAGCAGGATCTATACAGTACCCTATAATAATCATAGTGATATTTTTATAGCAAAATCCTTACCATTAAAATAGTTTTGTTATCAAAAAAGATTTTGGTGTTAAGCTTACCAAACAACAACAAGAACAAAACAAAAATATTTGGTTTCCAGAACTTGGATTTTGGAATCGCAGTTAAGGAGTGGTAAACTCGTAGTAAATTTGTATCCTAACTATCCCTCGAAAAATTCTCATAAGCTTTCTGGGAACAAAAGAGAAAAGGATGCCAAGAATTTAACTTGAAATTGAAGTAGGAGAATTTTATTACTGCTTTCTACCTGCTAATTTTTTAAGACTCACTCATAAAATATCTCTTAGGCTGCATAAAATACAGACTCTACATAGCACTTGGTCTAAAAGGAGTAACTTGAAATAATTACCCTTTGACTGACATAAGCTCATTGAGCTTTAATTGTGCCTCTGATTTGCATGAGAACATATAAAAGGAAGAGGAAAGTAAGAATTAAAGGAAGGAAAACAGTCCCTTCTCTATGGAAGACTTTTCCTATGGCCACAGGCCAATTCTATACAGTACTCCTCTCTTTGCAAAGAGGCTGAAGATCTGACTATTTTTCATTAAACCTTGTGGGGCAGGGAAAGGGGTTCACATAATTTTCTAGTCTGTTTTTCTTTATCAAATAGACAATCACTTTTTCTACTAGCTGAAAAAAAAAGCTTTCAACAAAATGATCACGACAGTAGAGAAGTCATTAATAAAAAAGTTTTTTTGTTATCATATCATTTAATTGGAGGGTAAGGGCTATTTTTGTTTCCTGTTGTATTTTTCTTGGTGTCTAGAACCTGGCAACACCCTGGTAGGTACTTTTTGTGAGTCTATTATACTGGATTAAGAATACACCTACTCTCCACATACACATCTTTTGTGTGTTTATTGTTTTTTAAAAGATGTCTGTGCTTCCTCCTGTTGTGACTGCTTTTTCTGTTTTTTCTCTGGGATTCAGAGGCATTGGATTCTGCTGCCGGAGCTATTTATAACTCTGGGTAGCTAGGTCCCACATACCTCCTTTGTGCTTCCAGGGGGGTTGTAGGAGTATATATTCTGTCACTGCAGATGATCTGTTTTGATCATATTAATAAGGAGATGGCTGACTAGGAGCTGAGCTTCCTTTTCAGTTGTTACCTATGTTTTTATGAAGTAATTTCTGTTGAGTTTTGATAATTCTGTTATTGACTGACATTTGTGCCTTCACACAATCGTATGTCTCTCTGTTCATAAGCGGCAGCTTCATCAATCACTCAGGGAAATGCACGAATCTCTATGTATTCACCAGTCTGAAGTTCTCCCAGAAACAAATCCACGTGCTTCAACTATTGATTAGATTTTGGTTCATAGGTCAGCTGAAATGTGTATCCTTATAATGAAAGTAAATTTCATGATGTGATCACAGTTATTATTTGTTTTTCTAAAAAAAATCAAGATGGTAAACTTCTGAATTAAAGTTAAAACTTTTCTCTGAAGGACCAATATTTCAAATTTTTACTTAGATTATTAGCAGCTCTGTTGAATTCTCCCCTTTACTTTGTATAAATAAAATGTTTTGATTGCTATCCTAAGAGGCCATCCTGTCTGTATAAAGCACCAAGCCACATGTTTAGAAATTGTTTGCAATAACAAAGTCTGAAACTTAGGAATGATCTTGGAAAAAAAAAGATAACTGGTCTGTCTTATGCCTACTGTGCCTATTATGGGCTGCATGTAGTACAAGGTCTCCTACATACATAATCTCATGTTATCCTCCCAACATCCTTGAGAAGGAGGTGTAGTTATTCACATCTGACAAGCAAAGAAATGAAGGCAAAGAGTTAAGTTAACTTGGGCATATGCTAGCAAGTAGCTAGGTCAAGATTCAAATCAAGTTTTACCTGAGTATGAAATTTTTCTTTCCAGAGATATTTCTGCATATATCCAGTATATTCCGACCTGTATGGTTGGGGGGGGTAGTTCTCCACATTTTATTACATAGGAATGACCTATGCAGAACTCAAAGGCTGAATAAGGAAATAAAACTAGTTTCACTCTTCCAGTATTTCCTTCTATAATAAGGGAGAATTAATCTTCTGTTTAATATCATCATTATTAAAAATATTTATATGGGGGTAAGGTATCTGGAGCTGTTACAAATATACAACGGGATATGTTATCAATCCACTGCATATGATATCTATGCTATATGTGTCTCCTTCTCTCTCCTCTTTGTCTTTTAGATTATCAGCATAAAAATGAGGTTTTTGTTTCTAAGAAACTCTAAAAATATTACTCCCCTGCACCTACCATGTTCTGCCACATTATAATCTTGGTTACAGCTCTTCAACTGTCAGAACAGAATATCATGAACTGAAGATGTGTCATATACACAATCATAAAAAAAAGTCCATAACGGACCAGGAAAAAAAATCCAACTGTGAGAAAACTTAATGCTGATCTGTAATTTTTTAATAGCATCCTTTACAGAATACAAAATTGTACGAGCAATAAAAAACTGCTAATCATTTTGTTTCCTCAGGCACGTTTTCTTGGCACAAAATGCATCTGGCCCATTGCAGGGTCCCTGATGGCCTCTGGCACAGTGGAATCAAGGCAGTCTGGAAATAGTTTTCACAACAGGAATCAGTGAATTCAGAAAGACTATTTTGTTGTTCTGGACAAGCAATCATTCCAAACTTTAGAAACAATCTGGGATGGATATTCTGTAAATCTGCTCCCTTCTCACCTTCTTCCTAGTTCCTTGAATGGACACCCATCCTGGCTCTCCAGTATCAGATTATGGTCACCAAACCCCTATTCTCTTCAGCTGATTCATGGTCAACAGTGCTTGCGTGTACTTCAGTTTCCCTGGGAGGGAGCCAACACAAATTTTTAAAATTTTCCTGAGTACCTTAACTAGCCCTAGCAGTAGTTGGTGGGGATACAATAAGAACTAAGACACTTCAAGACAGTTGGAATGACAGACAAGTAAAAAGTGAAAGGAGCCACTATAGTGATGTGCAAGAGGTGGTTTGAAAGCACTCCCCTGACCCCCATTGGAGGACAAAGAAAGGCTTCCTAGGGAAAGTAACATTTAAGCAAAGTCCTGTAATATCACTAGGAATTATATGACAGTACCAGCCAGATGAAGAACAAGTGGATAACTGGAGGAGCTCTGAGGAAGAACCTGGAGAGGGCAGAGGAAAGTCATCCACAAAGAAGGACTGCTATATGGCAAGGTCCATTTGGGAGAAAGAGACCATGGGGAATTCAGGGAATTGCAAGTGGCTGAGTATGGCTGGGGCTAAAATCACATGGTAAGGGATGGCATGAGATGGGACATCTCTTACACAGTATACTAGATGAGCAGGGGCAGCTGGGATTTTGGTGAGCCTTATGTGCCCTGGTTAAAGAATCTAGACTTTTTCCTGAGGGAAATGGGGAGCCATTTTAAGGTTTTTAGGAAGATAAAGGAAAGTCTTATTTTTTTTGGAAAGATTTATTATCCCTCATAGTAAAGCAAGGTCTGCAGACAACACTGGATGCAAAATACTGAATGAGGTGAGGAATCCCATCGACAATGTTAGCTCTGCCTGACGTGGCCTAGACATGGGTTCAGAGAGAAGAGGAGAAATATGTGCAATATTAAAGGGACAAAATCTTTGGGACTGGGTGATTGATTCAACCATAAAGGATAAGGAAAGAGCAGAAGGTGACAAAGACATAAAGAAGGCACAAACATGAAAATGGTCTTTTATTTGGGTGATAATCATATGGGTTTTCTTCACTTATATATTTCTTTATTGTTCTCATATCATTTTGAATATTGTATATATTACAAAGAAAAATTTCCAGGTATGATATTTATAGATCCAGTGTTCCTTAAAAAGATAGAAACCATGATGCTATCAAATGTTTCTTATAATTAGACAGTGATTATCGCTTATATTTGACTGAATCGTAGGGTAAATCAAGGCACATTTTCCCCCCATAATAGAGATAACACCTGGAAGTTAACACTTCATCCATCTCCATTTCATTTAATTGAAATACTGATACTTGGAGTAATATAGAAAACTACATGACCATGTAAGAAAGTTAAGCTGTATACTTTGATGTTCCTGAGAAAATCGAGAAAAAATCCTTCACAAATATTTTCTGAAAATTTTTCATAATTGCTGTTTTGCTTATTGTTGTAAACCAAAAATGCTTGACCTTTGTCCACTATGTTTGTATCATGTAAAAATATACTCAAATAGGAAAACACTCAGTACTGGCAACCTTGACTTTATGTTTCTTAATTCATTCTGTGACTGTTAACAACCAACAACGAGTTAGATCAGAAAGACATTTTTTAAATGAGAAAAATTCCTAGTTATTTATATTTTTTCTATGTGGTAATAAGTAATTTTTGTTGAAAAGAGTAAAAAACTTTCTAGAATTCATTTAAAAATCTAGAATAACATACACAAAATATACATATACACAAAATGGCATATTATGCACAATACATTTCCTTTCAAATAATAAAGATCAATATTATGACGGGAGTAGACATTAACCTCACTTTAGAGCATGGCAGTCGAGAAACAAGTACATATGAAAGAAGTAAAACTCTCCTAACTGATTCTCATGTGACTAGCTCTCTGTATTATCTTTGTTAAAAAACTAAATATACTTCTGTTACTTAATGGTTAAACTCTAAATTTCCCAGCTAATTTGCCTTTCAGCTTGAATACCCGCAAGCATCCAAGAATGCTTCAGACTTCAAACCCTCTGTATTCTTCAAATTTCCATAAAAATGCATGTATTTCTCACATTTTGTTTCTGTTACTTTTTTTTCTGGAAATGACTTGACTCCCACAATATCCAGCAATCTTTGCCTTATAGACTTTTTTTTCATTCTTGCCTGTTGATCTTAAATGCCATCTACTCCATGATAACTTTCCAGATTCATGGGACAAAGTGATGCTTTCCTATTTTCTATCTTACCGCACCATGTCTAAAACATTCCTATCAAACCCATTTAAAGCTTTGCATGGCAGATAGTCCTGAGTTACCCATTCTCCTCTATGGTAAGACTCTTGAGGGCATTGTGTTGCAAAGCTTAGACTCCTTTCCATTTCCTCGCATGACATTTCTGCTGAACCAGTGATTAAACTGAGATGCTATTCTTTTTTTTTTTTTTTTTGAGTTGGAGTCTCACTCCGTCGCCCAGACTGGAGTGCAGTGGCCGCTCCCGGCCACCGCAGCCTCGACCTGCTAGGCTCCGGCGATCCTTCCGCCTCAGCCTTCCGAGTAGCCGGAACTACAGGCGCACGCTACCACACCCGGCTAATTTTTTGATTTATTGTAGAGATGAGGTCTCGTCTGCCCAGGCGGGTCTAGAACCCGCGGGCTCAGGCAATCCACTCACCTCAGCCTCCCAAGGCGCGGGATTACAGGCTGAGCCACCGAGCCCGGCTGAGATGCTATTCTTAAGGCGCATGGATTTTCAGTCATTAGTTAAAAACTGGAACCCTCTTTGAAAGCTGATACCTTTGAGGTACTTCTTTAAAAGCTTGTTTTAGGATAGCCATCTTTATTAACTTAATTCAAATATTAATTAATAATATTAATTAATTCAAACTCAGGGACATATATTTTTTTATCTTTTATACGTGTTTTAGCTTTATATATATTCAATAATAAATGTATATAGTATATACATTTGAATATGTGGCGTAGTTCTAAAAATAAAACATAATGGATTCTCACTATCTGTCAGCATTAGTAGCATTAACAGTATTGAACACTAAGAATGGACATGAATGTCAGAGTTTTAAAAATCAATTTTATTTTTTTAAATAGAGGTAGATATAAATGGAGATAAAAACAGATTAGGATTTCCTTCCCCTACTCCACCACATATACACACAGAGACACACACACAGACATATATACACACACACACACACAGTTAAAAACTGAGTACTGTAGTGGTTTTAAAGGTATGTCACATAAATGCAGTATAATTCCCCTCCCCTTGAGGGTGAGCTAGACTTGTTGACTTGTTTCTAGTGAGCAGAATATTGCAGAAGTGATGGGATGTTACTACTTAAATTATATTATAATCTTAGTCTGTCTGTCATCTTAGTCTTACTTTCTCTCTGTCTTTTTCTTTTCTGTCCCTCCCTCTCTAGAACCACTTTTCTGGAGAAAGCCAGCTACCACATCATATGAGCAGCCCTATGAAGAGACCCATGTGTTGATGAATGGAAACCACATAGCACACCCTCTACTTCCTTGGCGTGCCAACAGTCACATGAGTGAGCTTGAAGCAACTCCTCAAGCCCCTTCAGTTGACTGCAGTCCCAACTCACAACTTGACTGCAAACTCACAATAATGTTTAAATCAGAATCACCCTGTTAAGCTATTCCTGCATTACTGACCCTCATAAACTGCATGAAATAATAAATGTTTGTTGTTTAAAGCTGTTAAGTTTTGGGAAAATTTGTTACACAGCAGTAGTTCACTATTACAACTGACAAGTCCTAAAATATTTTCTCTTATCTGTTTGCTCAGCCACAATTTTTGTCATCTTTTCAAGAAATTGACTCAAAACTATGATAGCTTCAAGCCAAGAAGGGCTAGAAAGCAATTTACAGGGCATCAGTTTGAGGTGACTGTCCTCATTTTAGCTATGTAACCTTGAGTGAGTTACCAACATTTTTGCCTCTGTTTCTCCAGACACTTGCAGGGATAATAACAGAACCTACCTAGTAAAAGATTAGGTTAAAATATACCACTAAAATAAAAGTGCTTTGCACTGTGCCTAGTAGGCAGTAATAGCTCAATAAATATTAACTATATTATTACATTATTATTATTACTATTATTATTAATTATTATTATTTGGATTCATGAGGTAAAGCTCAGTGGTCTCCCATGTAAGCATTCAATTTTACAGAGTTATGACACACAGCCAGTATTGTGACATTCAGGTGCCCAACTAATGAAAGCATCTCCTTCCCATGAGGTCAGAAGTTAGGCCACTTGTAGGGAGCTGGTAATACTCAGAAGTGAGTATGATCCATAAAGGAAATGCAAACTAAGTTAAATTTGAGTTCAAAGAAACTCTGAGAGGGTTTCCCAGAGATCCCCACCAATACAATAACCCTACAGACCTCTTAGAGCTACATTCGATGTGTTATTACACAACTGACATGTCACTGAATAGATCATTCCAAAAAGGACGACACACAACATGCGGCATGAGCTCTCTTGTCCTGTAGCTGCACAGGAAACATCTACAATGGATTTTTCACACATTCATTTTCTTCGTATTTTATTTTGTTTTGTTTTTGAGCTAGGATCCCTCACTCTGTCTCCCAGGCTGGAGTGTAGTGGTGCAATCAAAGCTTACCATAGCCTTGTACTCCTGGACTCGGGTGATCCTTCCACCTTAGCCTTTTGAGTAGTTGGGACTACAGGTACATGCCACCAAGCTGGGCTTATTTTTTTTTATTTTTTTGTAGAGATAAGGTCTTGCTATGTTTGCCAGGCTGGTCTTGAACTCCTGGGCTCAAATGATCCTCCCACCTCGGCCTCCCAAAGTGCTGGGATTATAGGCATGAGCCACTGTGCCTGGCCCATTTTCTTATTAAAGTATGTTATTCTGAATGTATTTATTTTGAAAATAAGGACTTTGACAAACTAATTAATTATCAAATAGCATTTAGTATTTCTTGTTTGCAATATTTAGTAATCTCTGCAAACAAGAAACAGAAAGAACATGATAATAATCTATGCTTGTCAGATCTGAAAAACACAACACACAACAATTTTTAATCTCTCCCTCTGCACTTCTCCACTTCAGGCAAAAGACAAGAGTCATGTCAAATTTAATTCTCATAATAGAAGGAATCACATGCTGTGCTGTGTATCTCTCTATGAAGTTTGCATTAACTTCTCTTTCTCTTATCTAGCTTTTCACATTTCAAAAATCAGTACTTCAGAAATAGGGCTGTAAGTTTGCTCAGGCAACCGTAGTTCAGAGCTGTCTTTGTAGGCAACATAAATCAGCTTTCGTTTAAATAAAATAGTGTACCTTGTTTTTCTCACTACATTAGGCAGGAAATTAACGCCCAATCTCTATCAGAAATATAAATGTTCCATCTAGCAATTTAAGAAGAACTAGTTTTAAAAGATGCCCATGAAGGAAATAGACAGCTATTTGAAATTAAACATACATGACACATTAAAAATAATTTCTCATCATATCTTATATCTGTCTGGGGTGGGAGGGTCTTAAAATAAAAAATAATCATGAAGAAAGTTATTATTAATAGGGACCCCTGTGGCTTTGGGGTACATCAGGGATTCACCTGGGGCTTCTAACTGTCACAGCTCTAGCAATTTGTTGAGCTATCTTTTAAAGTCCTTTTGACTCAGGATTATTTGCAAGATCACTGTTTGGTATTTATACACTAAATTCAAGAAACAGCAAGTGAGTTGCTGCCATCTGCGGTCAGCATGACCTGACCCTATCCATCCAAAAACCACAACCTCTTCCGAACATGAAAGAGGGACTCTGGCAGAATTAGTCTTCAAAATTGTCTCCTTAAAAGGTCAAAGAGTAATCTGGGAGGCCGAGGTGAGGGGATTGCCTGAGCCCATGGGTTCGAGAACAGCCTAGGCAACTTGGCAAGATCTCATCTCTACAATGAATCAAAAAATTAGCTGGGCTTGGTACACCCACCTGTAGTTCTTGCCACTTGGAAGGCTGAGGCGGAAGGATCGCCAGAGCCCAGCACGTTGACGCTGGGTGGCCATGAGCGTGGCCCTGCACTCCAGCCTGGGTAACGGGGAGAGACTCCAACTCAAAAAAAAAAAAGGTTAAAGAAGGGTCATTATCTGTAGCTCTTCTATCCTTTCTTTATTAAAATTCTGCTTATTCTTTGAGGCTCATTTAAGTCTCACCTCCTCCCTAAAGTGTTATCTGACTAGTCAGTTAACATTGATCTTTCCCAGGAAACCCCCCCAGGTCCCCTCTTACTGTGGGACTTTCCTGTGCTCTCAATAAATCCTGCTTTAAAAAAAAAATTGACCTTTCCCTTTTCTGAACATCAATTTTATTTCTAGCCTGTATCAAAGTACTGCCAATTAATTAAATACGTTATTTGTTCACTCTTATTGTTTGTATGTCTTTTCTCCTCTGATAAAAATATGTTTAAAAATGTTTTACATGCTTGTATTTGTAAAACTTTGTGACTTTACATGTTTTAAAGCTGTATTTGGAATTGTGGAAAATGATCTTGTTCCTCCAAGATTCTAAAGTGTAGAGTAACATTTTATTATTGCCTTGTAGCACTGACATAGAATTTGACATCTCATGTAATAACAATAGGCATAAAGTTTAACTCCAAAGTTCAGATCAGTAAAAGTGGGGGATGAGTCAGGATGTTAAAGACTATGTACAGATTGGTCAATTTCTCTGGAAGAATGATAAAGTAGGTAGCTCTTACAGGGGCAATGGCTTTCAATGTTCAAGCTATAATATCAGCAAAGGAAGATAAATGGTATGTCACAGAGAGCAGCTACTTAAGATGGTTGCTAACCTAGCTACCAAATAATGTATACAAAAATCAATCATTTTCTAATATATCACCAATATTAAGTTAGGAATGTGGAGAGGAAGACCATTTATAAAAGCAACAAGATATGAAAAAGCTATGAATTGATTTAACAAGAAATGTTTTGAGCCTGTATGAAGTATTATAAAAATATTTAATGAGACATAAAAAGAAACTTGAATAAATAAATAAATAAAAATGTGTGCACCTGCATGGGAAGAGATACTATTACAAAGAAAATTCTCTCAAAATTTCTTTACAAATCTAATAAAAAATCCAATAAAAATTCCAATAAAATTTTCCTTAGAATTGAAAAAAAACCCCATTATAAAATGTATGTGAGTATGGTGAACAAAGGGAAAAAAATCTTTGGTAGAGAAGAACTATCAGAGAACACGCACACTTTTACATTTTCAAATAGGTATATTAAGATAATATGTTAATATTAGAAGAGATCATTTTATCAGGGGAACAGAATAATGAACTCTGACACAAAACAAAGTATAAGTATTTAGTACATAACAGACATGGCATTTTAAGTGAGTGAATAAATAAGAGATTGTTCAAGAAATACTCCACTTAGCTATTTAGAAAAAAATCAGTTGGAATCCAATTGGGATGTTTTTGGATTCTTTATAAATCCACCTAAAGTTCAGAAGGCCAATATTTTTGTTGATTATTCCTGAGTATAGGGCTCTTGGATATATTTCACTCTTCTAGTAAATAAAAAGCTAAATATCCTTTACCTGACAAGGCAGATAATTTCCCTTATTTTTAAAATTAAAGTTTCATCTATTTCTCTGATGACAACAGTGTTAATAAATGAATAAACTTCCTTTCCTAGAACTTTGCTTACATACCTTTATCTTTTGATTTTGGTATTTAATTACTATTTCAGCATTCGATTATCATCTGCTTCTGTCTATAATTTCTCTCATATGTTCTTCACATATTGCACTGAGTTCTGGACATCCACCTGTTCATTTCTCTAGAACAAAACTGCAAATCATTCTAACAGAGAAGTTGAATATCTCTATGCCTTTGCTGATCCATAGTCAAACTCCGAAGATTTCAATTGTTTCAAAGACCAAAGATATCTAACAACAGAAATATTTTGTGTCATATTAAAACTTGGAATTAAATATTTATAATATGTTCAAAGTGGAACCACAGAAACCCTACATAAAAAATTTTAAATGAGAATCAGGTGACTTAAATATCACTGTCTTTATGATGTCAATAAATCAATTAACCACTTTGTGACCCAGTTTCCTCATTTGTGAAATGGGTATAATACCATTTGCCTAACACTCCTCACCAGGATGTAATGAAGAATAAATGAAATAATGTCTGTTAAAGTACATTGAAAATTCCAAGGTGCTGTTTAAACGCTAGCTGGCATTGACTGTTATTTCTCATCCTCTCTTTGTTCAAACTCTAGGCTGGCAGAAAAGAAGAGTCATTAGGCTTTGTCTGGCAACTTGGCTCAGGGAAGTCAGGTCAGTCACTAGGATTTGGCAGGACTGTAGCAATGGCTAGAAGGAACCGATGACGTGGTTGCCAGGTGTGTGTGAATCCAAGCCCTGAGCTGCTCAGATTTCACTATCCTATTCTGCCATATTCATCTAAGCCTCCCTCTTGCTGATGACCTTTGCCTGAATGAATCATCCACACTACTGTATGAACCCTATTAGCAATCTGAAAGTGGTCTCTTCTTGCCTTTAAATGACCCCAAAAGCCATGCTTCTGTGAATTAGAAGGATTAGGTCTTTCATCTCAGTTCTGCTCCACTTCACCCTGTTAAAGATGATGAGTTTCTCTGCCCTGGATTCCCTACTCTCTGAGTCAGCAGTAACTGCAGAGTCCTTCAGGAGAAAGTGGGTCTTTTAATCAGGGGATATGTCCCTTAGGACTTTGTTGAGAAGTCTGGCCAAGGTTGCAAGGAGGATTCTAATGCTTAGGTCTGACTCAGGACTTCCCTCCTAACTGGGTGAAACTTGCAACTTCAAGACACTTCTCTTTTATTTTCCATGTTCCCAGTCTCTACTTCCTCTTCCCTAAACACACTCATATAGACAAATAATTTCAAGGAACAAAGGGGATATCAAATAAATTGTTTGGAAAATATTTTCTATGGTTGCTCTGAAATCCAATAATAATTTTTTCATTTTGCTTTTAATAAACACTTAAAGGATTATAATCAAACCATAATGAAGAATGAATACACTTGGCTTCTATTAAATATAAGCCTGCAAAAGTATTTTACTATTGCATATATGGTATTTTTTCAGCTTGTGTATTTTGCCTGAAACAAGAGAAAAATTTAATTAAAAATCCTACATAAAATTGTAGTAATTAATGACGTTTGCCTCAAACAGAAGTTCTGTGTCCTCTTGTTATTCTTTTTATAGTAAGACTCATTAACAAAAAGTTGTGATTTTTAACTAGTGGAAAAAATCCAGAGTCCTGGGAGGCCCAGGTGCTAAATAAAAGGAACCAGGGATAGAGAAGAGATGAAAAGATTGAGATGAAGGCGTCTACAGATGCCAGAGAGAGAAACACCACCAAAATCTGTCCCAAAGACAGATGTGAGAGGCAAGGGAGAGACAGAGTCTCAGTAATAATAGGACTCCGGTCTGGTTTTTTTTTCTGAAAATTATTGCAAATGTATTATAGGATGTGTTTGAAAAATAACTTTCAGCAGAAAAAATATATCTACACATTTTAATTCTGGAAATTTTCACAGCTGTACTTAGCAAAATAGCTATCAAACCCTAAACTATTATTTTAAGAATGCTGTTCTTCACTTTAGCTTAAGATAATCTCCTTTAAGTCTTGCCAATAAACAGGGAATCTCATTTATGTTTATATAACATAGCATGTGATGAATTTCAGCCACAGCATCAGAATTCTACATTTGTTCTGAGATTACGAGCATTTCACATACTGATAATGTAAGCTTATCACCTACCCTGCAAAAAGAAAAAAGAAAAAACTAATTGACAGACTTAATGTGGGGTTTTTTTTGTGTGTGACATTTTAAAGTCAGACTGAGGGTTCTGGCGTTAGCTACCTTCGGGACTTTCAAATGGGCATTTGGAATTTGACCTATGGTGTTTTGTTCCAGAAAAAACAAGCAAAGTAAAATAATCCATGTAGCCCTTGAGGATCTGACAAAAGGCTGGGGTTAAGGGAGAAGGAGGAGGAAGGGAAAATAATGATAGACTGTGTCTGTCCTGAGTTACTTCCTGGAGTTTAAGTTAAGCAGCTAAAATCCATGTTATCCATTGTCTGACACAGCAAACAGAGGTACTGCCAGTCAAGATAGGTCACAAAAAGCTTGTATTTCATTTTTTCATAAAAGCCTGAAATAATCAGCTCTTCCTACTGAGACAGTATTTTTCATCTGGGTAAAAATATAGAGAGAAATACTGGATTTCTCATGCAGAAGGGTCTATTGTGCTAGACAGTATGGAGATGTCAGTTCAATAGTGGCTTGAAAAATGTCAAAATTCCTGCATTTCACTTATCTTTGAGCTATCACACAAAAAGACTTCTTCTAATTTTATTTTTGACTGTTTCTTTTTTCCTTGTTAATTTTTAATTAGAGACATATGTTTTCCTTGATTAAGCAGTATGATAACATTAAGCATTAATGCCAAGAAAAAGATTTTGTAATTTAAGAAACCAAAATAACAGGTTAACCTCAATTTAAATCCCACAAAGCCTCACTGTATTAATACAAGGAAGAGCACACAATTTTGGTGCACATTTGTGAAAAAATAAGAAAGATTACATATTTTCTTTTTCTTCCTATTAGAGGAAGTCTGAAACTTGCATAAATGAACTTAGGAACAATTTTTCTTTGGGGAGCAAAAGCATTTGCTTTTTGGAAATATTTAAAAGTTCATTTTGGATATATTATATATATATATATATAAATGTTCATTTGACCAATCAATTTATTTATTTAACCCAATAACAATTTAGTACATTTTAGTTATTAGGTCCTGTGCTAGGCTCAGGGTATACATGATGAACAACAACAACAAAAAACAAACAAACAAAAAACACTGACCTTCCCTTGACTTATAGACAACAAATAAACACACAAACAAAAAATTACATGGTTATTCATTCTGACAATTGCTGGTAAGGAACAAAAAAGATACTCTAATAGAAATGACCTTTTTTTTGGAGAGGGTGGTCAGAGAAGACCTCTCTGAGGCCATGATATTTAAGATGAGACTGAAAGAATGGGAAGCAGACCAAGCAGATATTTTTGAAAAGATGACCATTTCTGGAGATAAGTTACCGTGAGATAAAGTTATTAGTCAGTTTCCAAGTACTATAAAGTGATAAAGAGAAACCATATTCTGATTCCAATTTTTTTCTGTTTTCTCTGTTTACTTTTTCTGGAGTTTTTTATTTGGGTATAGAATATCGTAGGCTGATATTCCAAATGCCAATTCATTTGCATTTACAATACAGGCTTACTTCCTTAGCTTTGCTGACAACATGGTGAAAGATGTGGCCTCTCCCTACAACTCCAGTTTCATTTCACATTGTGCCACTCTATGGTTTTCTGTACTTTATCCTATTGTCCATCTTCATTTCCTACAGTGCCCATGCCCCTCCTGACAGAGCCTTTGCACATGCTGGTCCTTGTGTTTAGATTCCTTTTGTTCAGCTATCCCCACTTTCTTTATCTCTAAGTGTTCAGGTGTCATCTCCTCCAGAATGAATGAGGTGCCCCACCCTGTGCTTCTCTTTGCCATGCCATACTGTAATTACTTAATTACACACTTGAATCCTCACCAGATTAGGAGCTGTTTGAATAGCTCTTTGTGTCATTGTATACTCAACACAAGCAGTCTCAGGCACATAGTGCTTGTAGTTACATTATGAATTAATAAAATCGCTCATTTAATGTGAAGAAAAATAAGTTAATAGTAATAAAAAGGAATCTATTCCTTTTTTTTTTTTTTTTTTTGAGTTGGAGTCTCACTCTGTCGCCCAGACTGGAGAGCAGTGGCCGCTCCCGGCCACCGCAGCCTCGACCTGCTGGGCTCTGGCGATCCTTCCGCCTCAGCCTTCCAAGTAGCTGGAACTACAGGCGCGCGCTACCGTGCGCAGCTAATTTTTTTTTTATTTATTGTAGAGATGTGGTCTTGCTTGCCCAGTCGGGTCTCGAACCCGCAGGCTCAGGCAATCCACTCACCTCAGCCTCCCAAAGGCGCGGGATTACAGGCTGAGCCACCGAGCCCGGCTTATTCCTTTTTGATACATGAGAAAATAGATATGATTTTTCAAGAAAAATATTTTTTCAAAGAGGAGATTCTTATAGAAAACAAACAACAACATTTTCTTACTTTCTTTGTTTTGCCCATTGCCTTCAGGATGGAAAGATTTAGGTCTTCAAGTGCAGCTAGTACATTCTCATATTCGCCCAAGTGTTGAGAAAAATATTCTGAAAAGTGAAAATATTGAAATAAATACATATTTGAGTTGAGATAATCATAAAACAAAAAATCAACAGATTATTTACTTTAAAAATAAATAAAACAAATAAAAGACAGCTATAAATGAAAACTGGAAGGTTTTCAAATGAGGCTAACTAAGGAACCAATATGCTCATTTCATTAAAAAGAGAGCAAGAAATCTGGATGATTACCATTATCCTTGAAGAAATGTTCCTTCCTATAAAAATAGGAAAAAATAAATCTGGATCTACCAAGAAGGCTGTTTTAATAAAAAATTGTTCTTGACAATATATTATTATAGATCTCATTAGTATAGTAATTTTAGAATAAAATAAGTTATATTTTATTCCTTCTTCTAGAAAACACTTAAGGATGGTAAGATGTCTTCAAGGTTAAAAATCAGTGATGCTGCAAAACACAAAATGTCTCCTGTGGCACCTTCCATGTAACTGTTCCTGTTAAAATTTAACTTTTTCCAACAATTTGGGCAGAGCAAAAGTTATGTTTATCACATTTTTTAGTTGGTAGAAATAAATAATATATTGAATGTTATGATTAAAATAAGAAGTATAAAACATGGACCAATCCTAAATTAGCAAGTTGAAATATAGTAAACATGAATACAAAATCTTATATTTACTTAGAGAAATCTAGACATTTCTATAATGAAAGTAATCTAGCTTAGCAGAAACTTGTACATTGAAAAAAAACCTAGGACTTTCAGGTGCTAAAATAATCAATAGCCCTTGACATTCCTGTGAAACTAATCTTTAAATGAACTGTTGCTTATGATTGTCTCTCTTTAATGTGCCATGGGTATTTGTGGAATTAAATTGATGATAAATATAATAATACAAATCACATAAATATAATAATAAATAAATCACTTGAGATCACTGGGATACATGTTTGGTGGAAATTGCCTTAATTATTTAATATGCCAGATGGAATTACTTGTTGACATTGCTATCAATAACAAATGGAAAGTGCCATTGACTGATTTATTAGTCAATATGCAGACTTATTCTGAAAAGAAAGAAAACACAGGTGAGCAAAAAAATCTATTCTAGGTCATGGTTGTCAAAATACAGTCTGTGTACATACACATGAGTTAAAAACACGACATATTTTTGACAAAAAGCAAAATGTATTCCTTAAAAACAGTGTGGTTCAAATACTTTCTTATAAATTTTTTTTTAAGGAGGGAATTAGCTGAAGATAAATAAGAAAGTAGATACTCCTTAAATACCTGCTTCAAAATAAGATTTTAATTCTTGGTTATGATGTTGATCTTCTGATAGGGTTAAAAAGATGTCTACCCTTGTCTGTGTAATTACTTGTAATAAACAAAGTCCCTGTGGATGATGCATTTTTCATCAACCAGCAAGCAGTTTATGGGGGCTGTATATGTTGGAAAAATAATCAATATCAAAATCAAGTCCCTACTAAGCTGAAATAAGCAAAAAGAAATAATGCAGAAAGTAGTTACTTTATTTTTATTTTAATACCTGTATATACAAAGCCTCAAAAAGGATTGTAATACGGGTTTTAAATGCCAGTAGACTGAAATACATAAAGTGAAAATAAAATAATTTGGTGCTAAAAAATGCAGATTTACTTTAAAAAACAGGAGGCAAAAAATCACCTTTTAAAATTAATATTTCATTTATAGACAAGATATTTGACTTAGTAAAGATTCCAGGAGAAAATTAATTTTTTTTCCAGTTTGAAAATGGACCTATGAAGGCACATACTGATAAAGTAACATGAAGAAAAATAGCAATTAGAGGCTTCAGAGCTGACCCCTATCTAGACTTCGTTCATTCTATCTTTCTTTAATTCTTTCATTTGTTCATCTCATCTCTTCAAGTTAGAAAGAAAACAATCACTAGATATCAAAGAAAGTTAGAAAGGAAAGAATTACAATATCCAATCCTTGGATAGGAGCTAAAATTGGAAGTCTAAGTGCAAGAGTTATTTTGAGGTGATACAACTTAGTGTCACTAAAGCTCTTTTACAACTTACTCACTGATGGACATAGGTCAGGTGGCCAAAGCAAAGGGGCTCCAATGAACTCAAGAGGGAAGTTAGATGAAAGAGCCAGAGACATCTAACACAGATTCCCCTCCACTTCATCATGGTGAGTGTTCATGTACTCATTCTTAACATACATTTCCTTAGTGCCTTTTATTGTCTGGTGCTGTAGCAGAAGCTTGGAAGGCAAAGATAAAAACACAGAGCCCCAGCCCGGCTTGGGGGCTCAGCCTGTAATCCCGCGCTTTGGAGGCTGAGGTGAGTGGTTTGCCTGAGCCCGCGGGTTCGAGACCCGCCTGGACAACTTGGCGAGACCTTATCTCTACAATAAATAAATAAATAAAAACCCAGCTGGGCGTAGTAACGCGTGCCTGTAATTCCAGCTACTCGAAAGGCTGAGGCGGAAGGATCGCCGGAGCTCAGCAGGTCGAGGCTGCGGTGGCCAGGAGCAGCCACTGCACTGCAGTCTGGGTGACAGAGTGAGACTCCAACTCAAAAAAAAAAAAAAAAAAGACAGACTCCCTATCTTTAAGGAGCCTGCAGTTAGGTAGGGGAGATAAACATTTCAACAAACAACTACAATACATATGATCACTATTCAAGACTGTTCAAGAGGCTAGGTACAAGGTGCTATCCAAATGCAAGGCAAAGAATGCCCAAGCTGCCTGGGCAAGTCAGAGAGAACTTCATAGGGAAACATCACCAATGGCTTAGTCAGCAGATGAATAGGACTTAACCTGCTGGCTAATCAGAGGGAAGGCATGGAAGCAGGTGACATCTTGTCACATGTGCAGGAGTCTGTGTAGCTCAGCACTGCTGGGATTTAAAGAACAGGACAGGAAGATGTTTGAGGATGGGAGGCAGCAAGAAAGCAGGATACTAAAATCAGTGGTGAGAGAGGAAACTAGATGTGTTGGAAACATTCCTTACTAGGCGTGTTTACTTTTACCCTCGAGTCTTAAGTCAGTGTTTTTGATCATTGGCAACCAGAATATTCTAGTACCTCACTCTTCAAACTGTGGTTTGTGGACTAGCAGCATCCATTTCACCTGGGAACATGTTAGAATGCACCAACTATGGCTTAACCTCAGACCTACTGAATCATAATCTGCATTTTATAAGACTCTCAAGTGATTTGTAAGCACACTTAAAGTTGAGAAACATTGATCTGGGGCACTTGTTAGAATTGAGGATTATTGAGGAGGTCTCATCTACTAATTATAACCTTTGGGTTGAGGTCTAGGTTCCTTAGGACATTATGATGCAGATTAAATTTGAAACTACTATGGGGGCAATGGGAAACCATGGGACAATTTCTAAAAGGAGAGTGATACTCTAAAATTTCCCTATTAGAAAGGTTATCCTGACTGCACTGTGTATGATTTGGGGAATGTTGGTGACACCACCCCAAAAAACAAGGGAGGTATCAATTGCCAGAAGTGATTTCATCACAGAACAAGGACCATGGATCATGCCAAAGCTGTGAAGCGAAGGAGGCTGGGAGTCTAGAATTTCAGCAGTACATCTGCATGTGCCAAGAGGTGGCAGGCAGGGAGGGAAGGTCAGCGATCCCTTTGAAAGTGGCTGAGTTTGAACTAATGTTTTATTCCAGTCGTTATGATTCATATTTCTCATTTGAATCACAATGCCAGTGTGAGCTGGACAAATATGCTTTGTTCTTAAATTATGGCATTAGAGAGAACAAATATTGGTTGCTTAAGATGATTGTCCTTTGGAAATGAGAATAATTTCCTGAAGAAAAGACCAACTTTTATTGAAACCCATATGTGGGTTTTATGGACTTGCACAAAATAGAGTTGTTTAGCATTTATGTAAATGTGTGAGAACCAGCCCTCATTAATTTAAGTGGAGAGTCATTAAGTGGAGAGCCTGGATATCGGATATAATGAAAGAGTATGATTTATAAGCAGATGTATTAAACAAGTTATTTGTCAGAAAGCAAACTGTCTTCTCATGAATATCCCATGTTCCATCTTCTCTAATAAAACACCTTTCCCCATTGTACTTACTCATTGGTATTGCATCATCAAACTACAGGTATTTGTTTGTTTGATTGTTTCTCTATCCTGAACCTTAATTGTTTAAATTGTTGAGTTTTCAGGTTTGGCTTAAGATCCTAATCCAGGTGAAGTGAGGTCCAGTGGGACGCCCAAACTTCATTTGTACGTAAATCACTTATGTACCCAATCCTGATTTGGATCCCACATCTTTAAAATTTAAAAAAAAATTTAAAAAAAGAATTCTAAGTCAAAACCAAAAGACCCATGGCTGCCATAAAGGGTCTCACTGGCAACTGATCTCACAAAGCATTCTCATGAGTTTAGATGAGTCTCACAATATGTGCTTTGTTAGAAGTTCCCAAGTAGTAGACCAGGTAGGAAAGAAAATAACTGAGACAAGAGAGTTAAAATCCCTATGTTTGGAATAGGAGGGTCAGTTAGAAATCTAGAAATAATGGCTGTTTTGAGAATGTGCAGATCAGTGTCACTCAAAATGTTTTACAGCTCAGTCACCAAGTGACATGTGCCAGAAAGCCATCGCTCTAACAGCCTGGAAGAGGACACAGAGTCTTCTGATTTCCCAGCACCCAGACTTGCTGGCACAGGTCTCTAGCACTGTCCAGGCTATGGCAATGCAAACTGGAGCTGTTCTGCTGTCTGGCCCAGGTACCTAGCACACAGCTACTAAAAGAAACCTTGCGTAACAAGCTAATAAGCTTTTATTCTGGGAGTTTCCTGTACCCTCAGTTTTTATTCATCTTATTTATAGACTTCATCTAACTTTTAAAATAGTTTTATATCTGGTAGGTAACAACCAACTAGATGAGAAATTATGCTATCAAATATATTCAACCTTGCTCACAAAGCTTTCTTACCGATAAGCATTCAGATCAAGCACTGTAGCTATGTGAACTTTCACTGCAATTATTCTTTACCCGTCTATAAATATCTCAAAATTCTTAATTATCGAGTTCAAAATTTGCAAGATGTTTCAGTAAAAATGAGTATGGTTATGAAAACTGCCATAAACTGCGTAGGGTCAAGAAAGTAATAATTAAGCTCCCGAATAGAGTTAAAGATGACACAAATACAAAACCAAAGTCTCAATGCTAGAGTTCAAACCCAATTGCCTCATTAAAATTGAATTATGTATTGACTGATAGTGATAAGATATGGCCAAAAGTTGCATTTAGGAAGGTCTTGGCAATTATATGTGAAGAGTGAATCATCTTGGCACTCCTGTAAGCTGTTGGTAGATATGCACATTGGAAAAACCTTGACCGAGGAAATTATATTTTTAGGGCTCGACTATATAGAACCATATACACATGAGAATATTTACATCAGTGCTGTTTGCCCCAGTGGAAAGTTGGAAGCAATCCAAAAATCCATTAAAAGAGACTTGGTTGGAAAAATTTAGATACTCAAGATACTGTACAGCCTTTTTAATGAAATGAATTAGAACAGTAGGCAATTGCACTGATCATATAGTATAATCTCACTGTTGGAAAAAAAACCTACACATATATATGAATGTAATTATATGCATTAAAATGTATGGAAGATATGTTCCAAGTAATTAACAGTGGAGCATTGTATTAGGGGAAGACAATGAATGAGAGATTTGACATTTTAGCTTATACACCTACATAATTCTGTATTGCTAAATTTTTAAAAAGTAGTTAAGTATTGCTTTCATAATTAATGAAGATTAAAAGATTTTCATAATTATGAAGATCTTAAAAACTAAGCGTTTTAACAGATTTTGAATTCTACATCCATAACTTAGTAAACTGACAAATTAAGCAACAGAAAGAAAATTTTAGAAACATACAATTTTTATTTGGCTCTGGGAAAGAGCACATGAAATCTACTTCTCATGTCAATCAAGTTCTGCCCCTCCCACACACAAGGGGGAACTTGTGCGGGGTGTGAATTGACATATTTCACTTGCTAGCACTGAAGAATTTGGCTTTGATTAGAATCCAACTTAAATATTTACTTTATATTCACAAAATAATGAGAAAAGAACCTACACTCTGGAGATTTAAATGCATATTCTTGAACAGAGAGGGGGAGGATTATAACACATGATTGGGAATACAATCACTGGATTTAAAACATACAAAGCAATTCTGTTGAATTAAAGCTCTATATACAAGTTCCCTAACTAAAACTACGGAAGGCGGGTGGAAATTATAGTCAAAGCTTTTTCAATAAATACAGGATAGGTACCTAATCTCGTTCCCTTATTATAGAAAAAAGACATATTCAAACGATATAGTGAATTTTTTATTGTAGAGGAGTATGTGGAGATACACTACCATACTTTAAAATTTGAAGTATCTTTAAGGGAAGATAGAGAGTAACACAATATTCCTTAATGTCAACAAACAGGCAGATAACAAAGTAGAGCAACTAAGTGTTTTTATCTTAAAAGCCCTTAAAACTGTTTGTTTTCTTATAAACCTTGCCTCTCCAGGCAAAGTTAAGTAAAAAACAAACTCAAATTTATCCAAATGATTTGAGGAAATGATTACTTTGGCTTGACATATCTAGAATTTGAGGCAAATGTGTCTTTCACCTTCATGAAATTATCAAGATAATCTTTTCAGGTCTCCACTTCATCTCTCCACTTCACTGACCAGGGCTATCTATACATGGATGAGGGTGGACCACAACTTGACCTTTATGATGACTGAAATACATCATAAAGTCTTATGACAATGATACATTTGGGCCCTTAGCATAGTAACAGTTGCATGTGAATGGTGCCACCACCTAATTGTGTCTGAAAGCATGGCAGGATTTTTCCTGTTTTTTTCTGGTGGTGGCTCAGAAAACTAACAAAAGATGACCTGCTTTGATAACAAAGTACTTGGCTTCTGCAAAAACACTTCTTGCTTTTCAGTCAGATTTTTCTCCCTGAACCCAGGATGGACACTATGCAAGGAAAGCACAGAGTTTTCTGCAACCATTGGAAAATTGGGAAGGTTATGGTTATGTGAATACATTTGTTTTGTTCTGAATTATTGCCTTGAAACTCTGTATTCTGATTTTTTTGTTCTTGTATAACATCTCTTGGTGTTATTCTACCACTGAAGAAATGAAAAATAACCACGCTTGAATATAATAAAATGGCCCTTTTGATAATTTTGGTAAACTCTAAAACTGTAAGAATTATAAGATGTTCAGGATGTGTTTGCAGTTTCAATATGGAAGTTCCAAAGAAACTCACCTCTAACCTTCAAAAATGTTTTGAGCAGCCTAGGCAATAATAGCAAGCTTGCATAAAAGGGTTACCTTACGCATTTATCTTAAAACTTAAAGCTTAAAACCTTCCAGTAGTCAGAGAAATATAGTTGTTCCAAAATCAATAGCCTCAAAGTGCTCCACAATTTTTTATTAAAATACTAAATTTCAGAAATTTTACCTTTCCATATTCCTATTATTTGACTTTGGTTTCCAACCACAAAGATGAGGAAAACAAATGAAGAGGCCATTAAATTAGCATTTGTGAAAACTTATCTCTCCATATTGAATCATTTGTTTTGCAACTGACATTTAAAACTCTGGAATGGTTTAGGCAGGTATGAAAGAAAGTAATTTTTACATTTAAAGGAGACAGTTTTGCAAAACAGTAACAAAAGGCTCTGCACAATATATTGTGAAGAGAATAATGAAGTTGTGATAAACACCAATTTAAAAATATATTCAAACTGGTGGAGAATTTGCTCTTGTGAAACTAATGAACTGACTATAATAACAATTCTCCTTCCGTGAACAATTTAATGAAGCCTAACTCTTTCTGCAGTGAAATACATGCTTGAGCAAAACTCATGAATAAAGATAACTCCCTTGAGATCCCGGTTTATCCTTTATTTTATTTCAGAACTCCTATCTATGACATTAGTTCCAACATAAGTATAAATATATCAGACAATATTCTTGTTCTATCTAAATCAACCAGTGGGTTTGAATGGTCTTAAAGTAACTTACCACATAGCTCTTCTGTGTCAAGATTGCTGAAAAGATAAAAAAAAAGGTATTATTACTTTGGTAATTTTTTATTTAAGTTTTTTAATAGTTAAATATGGTTATTCTCCAATCCATATTATTAATAGATGGTATCTCTAGTAATAATGTAGTTAGGAATTTCTCTTTTAAATTCTACATTATTTAAATAGTCATAGGTCATTAACAATGATTATGCTAAACTCTTTGAACAAATAATTCCTGAGATTTGTGTTTCTGTCTATAACATGGTGGAACAACACATATTGGTAAAGAATATAGGTTCTGGAGCCGGAATGCTTGAGTTCAAATCCTGACTCTACAATTTACCTTTTATGTGAGCCTAAATACTTTATATCTCTATGTTTCAGTTCCTCTGCTTCAAGATGAGGATAATAATACTTTCTGCTTCCTCTTTAAAGCACTTAAAAGAGTAACTGGAACAAAGTAAGTACTTAATAAATGTTAGCTATCATGATTCCTGACTTAACAGAACTGCTAGTATTTCCATATCTAAATTCAATATTTGAGAAAAGTTTGATTTATTTATTATTTCAAAAGATTTCTAAAACAAAATAAAGAATTACCTTAGTTGTAAACAACAGAAACCCATTTATCTGTTATCACAATAAATGCAAAACATCTAGATGAAATATCAGCAAATATAATACATTATCAGAAGAATAATATTCTTGACCAAGAAAGGTATAGTATGAGACTGCAAAGATGGTTCAATATTGGACACTAAATCAATAGAACATTGCATTGTAACTTAAAGGAGAAAAGTCATATTAACAAGTGTTAAATTTGAATTTAATAAAAATACAAAATTAATAATTTATAAAGTTTAAATGAAATAGGAATAGAGCTAAACCTTCAAAGGTGCTAAAGTCTGTTAAAGATCAATTACAAACATTAGTTAGGTGAAAATCTTTGACCTTATACCATTGTCACATGTCAAAGCTCAAAGTGAATAGCCTTCAAAATCCAGTCATTATTTAAATAGTAGTCAGGTTTGCTGGACAGGAGGGACACTGGTATGAACATTCCAAACACTGGGTGTTTTTACCATTGGGTTCTTTTTCCATTGCTCATTTTGTTATAAAATTTTAAACTCAGGGTTTCACTCCAGAACTGAATATTTGATCTTGAGTTAGTAATATCTCTATAACTAAATGAATCTTTTTGTAAAATGGCATTTGCCAACAGACAGAATATGTAAAGTCTTCTGCAGTAATTTTGGCGTGGATTCCTATTAATTCATTCATTTACTCCACAAACATTTGTTGCTATGTGCCAGGCATTGTTCTAGCTGCTACAGGTGTATCAGGTTGCACTAGGTACTAGGATGAATATGTCAGAACGCTAGTCCCTAGGATGTCAATTTAGAGTTAGGCTCATGCAGGAAATAAATAATTAAAACACAAAAAAGTAGTTGCTATGGGAGAAATAGAGAATTGGTAAAAGATATCAAGAAATTATATCATAGAGGCTAAGACCATTGGGCTAAAAAGGTTAAATATCAGTAGGAGAGTCAGCCAAAGAAACATTCTGATTAAAAGAAACACTATTTACAATAAAAATTAAAAGTGTGAAGAGTATGTTATTCATTTTCAGAAAACTGAGTAGTTTTTTTGGCTGGAACATAAATCAATAATGTGGAACGAAGACTAAGCAATGAAAGTTCTCATTATAATAGTCTAAGAAGTTTCTACTTTATCTTTTTGTCAATTTGGAATCATAGAAGAATTTTAAGAGCGCGATTGACATGGTCAGATTTGCACTTTGAAAAAGGTCACCGACAGATAAGTTGAGATTGGACAGAAAAAGGGTAGAAAAGAGGGTGAGAGACTAATTTTCAAGTTATTACAAAAGCTTGAGTCAGTTCTTAGAATGGAGAATACAACCTAAGGGTGTGCAAAGCCATCCACAGGGGGCAATATGAAATATTTAAACTTCTGTTTGTATTTATACCTAATGTTAAACTTTTTTTCACTTAGGTTGTATAATTTTACAGTGTATAAATATTAATACAAGCTGTATAAATGTTATACATAGCTGATAAGCTAACTGTTATACCTTTACCTGGATTGCAAGCTAAAAAACATGACCTACGGGAGCTTGATTGGTAACAATTCAGAAGTCTATGAATGACAGGCAGGGATGGCGAAAGGGAAACAAAATAATAGACATGAAGCATTCTGAAGTACAACAAACAAAATGAAAATGTATTGGATTCAGGATTGGATAGCTTAGAAAATTTTAATAATGCCATTGCAAACATTTTGGTCATTAAATCATGTCATTTTTTAACCTTAGTATTTTCATAGAACTTCAGACTTGAAAAGGACATTAAAGGTCACTTTGTTTTATATTCGTTTTCCTCAAAACGGTTCACAGCTTCATAATGAGATTTATTTTATTTTCAATTTCCAGAAGAATGAACAGTCCTAATCCCTTGCTGAAAATTAAATTACTTGGAATATATCATAGAACACAGCAGTTCAGAATAATTTGCAAGACATTTATTCTGCTTGCTCCTTAATAAAATACAAGGTTTGTGAAATACTATAGTGTTTGTGGCCTCAAACACTTTTTTATTCAGCTGCTTTTTTTTTTCAATGTTGTTAGTAGGAGGTAGTAAAACACTGTTACAGTAGGCTTCCATGGATGTATTCTAGTAGAACTGATTTCTTACTGAGATGTATATCCATCTTTTAGTAATATGAGATTTTTTAAAAATACTAATCCACAGAAAAGCCTAGAGTATATCTGATGGCATGCAATGTTTTCCTGCTTTTTTTCAAGTTTTACAGCAAGAAACCCTATAATATTTTAGCAATGCCATAAAATTTTTTTAAAAGGAAGACTAAATGGAAAGATGGATGCTAAGTACACAGTAGACATATTCTTATCAAAACGGAAAAAGAGGGATGTTACCACAAGGTTGCCTTCTCAGCTAGATGCCAAAGAGAAGTAAACAACAAAGACATTCATTGTAGCCTGATTGATAATAGTGAAAAAAGTAAAATAAACTAAGTGTTCATTAGATGAATACCTAAGCAAATTGTGTATCATTATAGAATCATTAAAATGCATCTGGGCAGCCGGGCTCGGTGGCTCAGCCTGTAATCCCGCGCCTTTGGGAGGCTGAGGTGAGTGGATTGTCTGAGCCCGCAGGTTCGAGACCCGCCTGGCCAACTTGGTGAGACCTCATCTCTACAATAAATACAAAAAATCAGCCGGGCATGGTAGCGCGCGCCTGTAATTCCGGCTACTCGGAAGGCTGAGGCGGAAGGATCGCCGGAGCCCAGCAGGTCGAGGCTGCGGTGGCCAGGAGCGGTCACTGCACTCCAGTCTGGGTGACGGAGTG
>CAUYQG010230320.1:0-11498 GCA_963574415.1 Tarsius wallacei
TTGAGTTGGAGTCTCACTGTTGCCCAGACTGGAGTGCAGTGGCCACTCCTGGCCATCGCAGCCTCGACCTGCTGGGCTCCGGCGATCCTTCCGCCTCAGCCTTCCAAGTAGCTGGAACTACAGGCGCGCGCTACCACACCCAGCTAGTTTTTTTATTTATTTATTGTAGAGATGAGGTCTCACCAAGTTGCCCAGGCGGGTCTCGAACCCGCGGGCTAAGGCAATCCACTCACCTCAGCCTCCCAAAGGCGCGGGATTACAGGCTGAGCCACCGAGCCCGGCAGTTAACAATTCTTAATGCTAAAATCTCTCTGTCCAAATAACTTATATTTCACCAGTGCTTGTATGGTCAACCATATAAAACTCTTAGCTGTTTTCCTCTGCTAAATACTAAGCACAAAGATCTCATTGACCTTGCCTAAAATTTGCCTAGCTAAATTAATTTTGTCCTTCCAAATGTCATCTCCCATTGTTGGTATTCACTAGGGCTCTTGAACCATCAGAGTACATGGGAAGTCAACAAGAAAGAGGTTTTGATTACTTTTTTTTTTTTTTGAGTTGGGGTCTTACTCTGTCACCCAGGCTAGAGGGCAGTGGCATGATCAAGACTCACTGCAACCTCAACCTCCTGGGTTCATGCAATCCTCCCCATCAGCCTTCTAAGAGGCTGGAACTATAGGTGCATGACACCACACCTGGCTGATTTATTGATTTTCTGTAGAGAAAATCACTATGATGCCCAGGATGGTCTTGAACTCCTGGGTTCAAGCAGTCCTCATGCCTTAGCTTCCCACAGTACTGGGATTATAGGTGTGAGCCTGGCCTAAGTAAGACGTTTTAAGATCCAACACTATAAAAACATTTATTCTTGGAATTTAAAATAATCATTTCAAAATGTCATAATACCTTATCACTTGGCTCCAGTGAAAAGATATCTAGCAGGAACAGAGATATTGCTTGAAGAAACAGGAGATAGTGGCTGTACTCCCACATCATCATAAATGTGTAAGTTGAAGCACTCATCAACAAGTAGCAAAACCTCTAGGGAAAAAGAAGAAAGAAACTAAATATCAATAGCTTTATTACTATAAAAACCTATAAGGTTATTACCTCAAAGTGTAGCTCTGTTATTGGTTCAACTATAAGCTATATAACTCTTGATATTTTGTCTTTTAATCACATATACCCCACATCTCTATAATTAAAATTAATAATTATATCCCACATCTCTATAATAAAAATAAAATTAATACATAAATAGATCACATATGAGGAGGAATCCAAAAAAAAAAGAAATAAGGTTTTGGAGGGAAGGGCTCCTTGTAGTACAGGTTTCTCCCACTTGGTCAGTGTTCTAGGAACCCATCAGTATAACCAGCTAGCATTGTGAGAGGCTGTGTTGGGCTTCAGTGCATTTTTTTTGGAGATTCTTTCAGTGCATTTGCCCATTTCATGATGGGTGACTTACAAGTCTGCTCACACTGAGCTGAGTGTTCAGCAGTTTTTGACCAAAAATGGCATGAGCCCAATGTCCCACCCTCCCTAGTCACCCTATCTTGCTCTGAGCAATGGTTTTTTTGTTTCCCAGATGAAAAAAGTCCTCAGAAGGAAATGTTTGCTAATGTGAAAGTGGTGAAACAAAAAACAGCAAAACTAAAAGGCATCCAAATTGACAATTCAAAAACTGTTTTCTTTTTTGTTTTTTGTTTTAAGTTGGAGTCTCACTCTGTCGCCCAGACTGGAGTGCAGTGGCCGCTCCCGGCCACCGCAGCCTTGACCTGCTGGGCTCAGGCGATCCTTCCGCCTCAGCCTTCCAAGTAGCTGCAACTACAGGCATGTGCTACCACGCCCAGCTGATTTTTTTATTTATTGTAGAGATGAGGTCTCGCCATGTTGCCCAGGCGGGTCTCGAACCCGCAGGCTCAGGCAATCCACTCACCTCAGCCTCCCAAGGCGCAGGATTACAGGCTGAGCCACCGAGCCCGGCCAAAAACTGTTTTTGAGCAGAGAAAAAAGCATCTTCATAGGTGTATTACATCAAACGAAGAGTACTTTGAAGGTGTTTGAAGTTTAAACATGAAAGACTAAATACATAATTTTTTATAAATAAATCCCAGATTTTGGGGGCTCCCCTTATAATTATTATTAAATCATTATAAAAACAGTAAGATCAAAAACCAAACAGACAAACAAAAAACAATAAGATCTTGGCTGGGCTCGGTGGCTCAGCCTGTAATCCCAGCACTTTGGGAGACTAAGGCAAGTGGTTTGCCTGAGCCTGCAGGTTCAAGACCAGCCTTGGCAACTTGGCAAGACCTTGTCTCTACAATAAATAAAAAATTAGTCAGGCATGGTAGCGTGCACCTGTGGTTCTGGTTACTTGGTAGGCTGAGGTGGAAGGATCACTGGAGCCCAGCAGATCATTACTGGGATGGTCATGAGTGTGCCACAGCACTCCATCCTGGGCGACAGAGTGAGACTCCTAACTCAAAAAACAAACAAAAAAATAAGATCTTGAATAAGATTCATTTTCTTTAGTGAGACATCAACCACTTGTGCTTCAATGTTCAACATCATATTGAGGATTTCAGGAAGACAAAGCAAGGGAGAAGAAAATTCAGTACAATTTTCTTTTACCCCCAAAGAGGTAAAGCAATAAATATAAGAAAATGGTAGCATTTACTAGACTTGGCTGGTGAGCTTTTGTTATTGTGGAGACAACTCCTTTTGCTGTGAAAATAATATTTTCACTTCTATGGTGCTTTATATTTCCCTAAAAATTTTCATTTAAACAGTCTGTTTATATCTTAGCTTATTCCACAGCCCAGGTCTTTGCTTTTTACATTTCCTCCCAACAAAACTGTGGCCTTATCTTTCACCCTTGCTTGTATTGTCAACCATATAAAACTCTCAGCTGTTTTCCTTGGCTAAATACTAAGCACAAGGATCTCATTGCTCTTGCCAAAAACCTGCCTGGCTAAACCAATTCTATCCTTCTAAATGTTATCTCCCAAGTGATCCTGTAGCGGGTAACCAACTCTATGACAAATCCACTGTCACGCAGCATACTCAACAGCCTTCCATGGAGGTCCTTCCTCCATGAATCTATTTTTCATGTATCAGGTGACTCCACTGGCTATAGTGTCAGATGACCTCGTTCAGATAAGAACAGGGAAAAGGACAATAAAGGTCAGATCAAGAAACCTAAGAACTGTGTTCTTTAAAACCAAATCTTTCATACTCAGCTGACTATACTCAAGGATAAATTCCAGAGTTAGAAATATCTCAGCCGGCCGGGCTCGGTGGCTCAGCCTGTAATCCCAGCACTTTGGGAGGCCGAGGTGAATGAACTGCCTGAGGCCGCGGGTTCGAGACCTGCCTGGGCAACATGGCAAGACCTCATCTCTACAATAAAAATAAAAAATTAGCCGGGTGTGGTAGTGCGCGCCTGTAGTTCCAGCTACTTGGAAGGCTGAGGCGGAAGGATTGCCAGAGCCCCGCGAGTGGCCACTGCACTCCAGTCTAGGTGACAGAGTGAGACTCCACTCAAAAAAAAGAGAAATATCTCAGCCATCAGCAGATAAAAGAATTTTCTAGCGTCCTGAATAAGATTAAGACCAGAGAACAACATGTAAGAGATGGTAAAATTCCACCAGCTGGTCAAATAACACCAACTGCAAAGTTCGGAAGGGCTTCATGCTTATAGAACACATAAGCTTCTGCTCTTTCTATTACCATAGCCATAGATAGAGAAGTGTTCTGAAAACCTTCTAATGTGGAGCAACTAGATATATAATAACCAGATCTGAAACCATCAACCTCAGAGAAACCAGTTCCAGAACTCAATGAAGGATCAAATCTAGACACAGCCCATGCGGTTGCTGTGAGAGTGCCTCTGACCTTCAGCCTAGGTGACAGAGTGAAACTCAGATTCAAAAATAAATAATAGACACAGCCCAATTAAACTACTGGGCATTTGGAGATTACTTTGGAGATTCTGGGGAAAAGCTACAACATAATAAAATAAACGGTTAATCCCAAGGGTTTATTCTCAAACTACTCTAAGAACACACAGTGAAAGTAAGTCTTAAAGAAAGTACTATATGTCAAACACCAGACAATTAGCTATACTTTTCCTTTCCCTGAGCATTTTCAAGGCTCTTGTCTACCTCTTACCTTCCTCACAGTGTTTCACTGCACCTGTACTATGAACTTTTTTATACAGATGATTTAAGCAATACATCAAATAGGTTTCAATAATCAAACACAGATGTCTCTGGATGACTCCAGATGACTGTACAAATGATCTGAGCTTGGAAATCCTGATGCAACTGGAACCACAAAATCTAGCCTCATGAATGGGAAGCAAATAACAAAAAAAAGTGATTAAAAGCATACATAATGCTGGACTACTATTCATCGGTGAGAAGAAGCAAAGTATTGGCACATGCAACAATATACATGGATGTCAAGGCCATTTTTAGGCTGAGTGAAAAAAAGTCCATCTCAAAGGGTAACATACTATATAATTCTTTTTATATAAACTTTCAAAGTTAAAAAATTATAGTGATAGAGAACAGGTCAGTGGTTGCCAGAGGCTAGGGTTGGGGGAAGGATGTGACTATTAACGGATAACATGAGGGAGTTTCCCAGTGGAAACAGAGCTCTGTATCTTGATTATGATATTGGCTACTCAGATCTATACATGTGATAACAACTCATAACAAATATACACTCCTCCCTGCCAAAAAGCAGTATATGTAAAAACTAGTGAAATCTGAAGGTTTGTACCTGAATTAGTAGTATTGTATCAATGTCAATTTCTTGGCTTTAAAAATGAGTGCTTTCTGTAATAGTCAAGGAGTCTAGGATTGAGTGCTTTGCTATTAGACTGTATAGCTATCTCCTAGGGAGACATGGCCATGTAAGATATAACTATTGGGGAAAACTAAGTGAGAGGTACATGGGGATTCTCTACACTATTTTTAAACTTCCCAACTAGCTGGGTGTGGTGGTGTGTGTCTGTAGTTCCAGCTACTTGGAAGGCTGAGGCAGAAGGATCGTCTAAGTCCAGCAGGACGAGGCTGCAGTGGCTGTGAGTGCTCCACTGCACTCCAGCCAGGGCGACAGCGAGACAACTCAAAATTAAAATTTAAATTTAAAAACTTGTTCGTGACCCGCCTGGATAACTTGGCAAGACTTCATCTCTACAATAAATCAAAAATTAGCCGAGTGTGGTAGCGCCTGTAGTTCCAGCTACTTGGAAGGCTGAGGTGGAAGGATCGAGGAGCCTAGCAGGTTGAGGCTGCGGTGGCACTGCACTCCGGTCTGGGCGACAGTGAGACTCCAACTCAAAAAAAAAAAAATTTAAAAACTTCCTGTGAACCTTAAACTCAAACTAATTCAAACTAAAAATATGTAAAGAGAGGGGAGGGGAAAAAGGGAAATAGAGGCAGCATGACTGAAAAATTGGGCAAGTTTGCTTCTTAAAAAATTGAATTGTTAGTTGAAGTGCACCATGCACTTTAGGAGGCGGAGGCAAGGGGATTGCCTGAGCTCAGGGGTTTGAGACCAGTCTGAGAAACATGATAAGACCTCATTTCTACGATAAATCAAAAAATTAGCGGCGCGTGGTGGTACACACCTGTAGTTCCAGCTACTTGGAAGACTAAGACAGAAAGATCACCTAAGCTCAACAGGTTGAGGCTGCGGTGGCCGCGAGCGTGCCACTCCTGGGAAACAGAGTGAAACTCTGACTCAAAAAAACAAAGAAAAGAATACATCATGGTTAACTTTTTTTTTCTTTTCCTGCTGTATATTTTTTATGGAATCCTTAATATTCTTACTCTTTTAGTATTTGCAAGTACATTTTTTGCTCTTGTGTACTTTTGATTACTGATAAGTGAGTGACTAGTTAACACAAATGATAAATACAATTTCCCCCTTTATGTTAAGATTAAGAGAGAAAGAAAAAAGGGGTGGGAGAATGCTATAGAGTACTTTCAAAATAGAGAGAAATAATTGTGGGTTTTTTTTTTTTTTTGAGCCAGAGTCTTACTCTGTTATCCAGGCTGGAGTACAGTGGCACGCTCATGGCCACCACAGCCTCGATGTGCTAGGCTCAGGTGATCCTTCTGCCTCAGCCTTCCAAATAGCTAATTTTTTTATTGTAGAGACAAGGTCTTGTCATGTTGTCCAGACTGGTTTTGAACCCCTGGGCTTAGGCAATTCTCTCGCCTCAGCCTACCAAAGTGCTGGGATTACAGGCTTGAGCCACCATGCCCAGCCGTGGTTATATTTTTTTTAAAAAAGAAACAAAATGTAAGCCGGGCTCAGTGGCTCAGCCTGTAATACCGCGCCTTGGGAGGCTGAGGTGAGTGGATTGCCTGAGCCGGCGGGTTCGAGAGCCGCCTGGGCAAGCGAGACCTCATCTCTACAATAAATCAAAAAATCAGCCGGGCGTGGTAACGCGCGCCTGTAATCCTAGCTACTTGGAAGGCTGAGGTGGAAGGAGTGCTGGAGCCCAGCAGGTCGAGGCTGTGGTGGCCAGGAGCAGCCACCGCACTCCAGCCTGGGTGACAGACTGAGACTCCAACTCAAAAAAAAAAGAGACAAAATGTAACCTAAAATAAGACTTATAAGTTATTTTCAGACTTCTTCAAAAGTACAGCATCTTGGTAACAACTGTGAACTGGAGGGAAATATACTTTTCACTATATACCCATTTGCACTGACAGAAATGTTTTTTTAACCATGTGTATAATGCTTATGTATTTTTTTAATTTAAAAAAATTAGAATAAATCAGAAAGGACAAATGCATAAGATGATAACATGGCAATGTAAAAATATATTTCAAAAAATAACAATATGATATAATAGGGAAAAAATACGTTTTTATTTTTTATTTTATTTTTTGAGTTGGAGTCTCACTCTGTAGCCCAGACTAGAGTGCAGTGGCCGCTCCCGGCCACCACAGCCTCGACCTGGTGGGCTCTGGTGATCCTTCTGCCTCAGCCTTCCAAGTAGCCGGAATTACAGGCGCGCGCTACCATGCCTGGCTGATTTTTTTTAAAATTCATTGCAGAGATGAGGTCTCGCCAAGTTGCCCGGGCGGGTCTCGAACCCGCGGGCTCAGGGAATCCACTCACCTCAGCCTCCCAAGGCGTGGGATTACGGGCTGAGCCACTGAGCCTGGCTGAAAAAATACGTTTTAAAAAACGACTTTTAAAATAATTAAGAACAATGATTACATTAAAAGATAATTAAACCTTTTTTAGGCAAGAGAAGTTTCATTTTAGTGCAAAATAAGGGTAAATATAAAGATGCTTAGGCAGTTCATTTCACTATACTAAACTTTTTTTTTTTTGAGTTGGAGTCTCACTCTGTTGCCCAGACTGGAGTGCAGTAACACGCTCCCGGCCACTGCAGCCTCGACCTGCTGGGCTCGGGCGATCCTTCCGCCTCAGCCTTCCAAGTAGCTGGAACTACAGGCGCATGCTACCACACCTGGCTTATTTTTTTATTTTATTGTAGAGATGAGGTCTCCAAGTTGCCCGTGCGGGTCTCGAACCCGCGGGCTCAGGCAATTCCCTCACCTCAGCCTCCCAAAGTGTGGGATTACAGGCTGAGCCACCGAGCCCGGCCTACTAAACTTTTAAATTAAAAAATTGAAGAACTATTTTACCCTAGGAGACGGCTATACACTCTAACAGGAAAGCACTCAATCACAGATTTCCTGACTAGTATAGAAAACACTCTTTATACAAACGGCAAAAAAGAAATGGGTTTGTGTTATTTTACATAAAAAGGAAATATTAGAGTTGCAAAAATGAAATAAAGTTTGCTATTTTCAAGACATTTGTCCCCACTGAAAGGAGAAAATAGTATACACTTTCTAGAAATCTCAAAAAGGAACAATAAGTACATCCTGTGTCCCAGACAACCAGGTTAAACAGAAGCCTTTCATTGATCTCTCTGGTCTCCTTTTATAGTCAGGAATTCTTAACCCAAGATAAGCAAACTGCCAAAGGATTGTTACATTTCAGTCAATGTCAATACAACTGGTTGCCTTTGTAATCACATTTATTTAATGTTATGCATTTAAAACCATTATTCTGAGACAGAATCCGTAGGCTTTGTCCAACCACCAAAAGGGTTGTGGCAACAACAGTAAAGAAGTAAGAATCTAAACTACTGTACGTAGGACAGTTTCCTAAAGCCTTCACTAAACTACCTACATCTCAGTCACAGAAAACATGGGAGTAAACTGCTAAAGTTAAAACTGCTATCACTGTGGTCACTCTTTGTACATACATTTATATATCTTTAAATGATTATTATTATTATTTTTGCTTGTTTTGTTTTGAGTTGGAGTCTCAGTCTGTTGCCAAGGCTAGAGTGCAATGGCACACTCATGGACCACAGCCTCAATGTGCTGGGCTTAGGCGATCCTTCCACCTCAGCCTTCCAAGTAGCTGGAACTACAGGCGCGCGCTACCACGCCCGGCTTATTTTTTGATTTATTGTAGAGACAAGGTCTCACCAAGTTGCCCAGGCTGGTCTCAAACCCGCGGGCTCAGGCAATCCTCTCGCCTCAGTCTCCCAAAGTGCTGAGATTCCAGGCTGAGTCACCATACCTGGCCTACATATCTTTAAATTATAATAACTAAAGGCCATCAGTGTTCCGGAAGTAAGAGAAGTTGTTAAATAACCACTGAACCACAGATTAATTTTCAAAATAAGATCTTCATAGATTTGTCAAGAAACATCTTCTTTCTCCTACTGTTGATCAGATTACAGAATAACAGTGTTATAAGAAAACTACCTAACTGTATCCTTTATCATGTAGTAACTAGGCTTCAGTTAGTAAAACAACTCTTAATATGACTAAAATGTATTTAAAATTATATACCACATTTGCATACATCAGAATTAATTGTAATGGATAAAACAGATTTGTAGCTTACCTCTCCATAAGTATTTATGTTGCTTTTTAAATAGCCTGTAAGTGCAGCAACTTGGCATGCAAAATATGGTAGTGCCCAGTTTTCTCTTAAAGGAATGGCGTATTCAATTCTTGTTGTATCTACCCTAAAATAAAGCAAGATGAACAGCAAAAGCAAAACATTATATTTGTATTATACCATACTTTTAAAGTACTTTAACACCATACTTTTTTTTTTTAGTTGGAGTCTCACTCTATCGCCCAGGTTAGAGTGCAGTGGCACACTCACAGCCACCTCTGCTTCGACCTGCTGGCTCCAGCGATCCTCCCTCCCCAGCCTTCCAAGTAGCCAGAACTACAGGAATATGTTACCACGCCCGGCTAATTTTTTGATTTATTGTAGAGATGAGATCTCACCATGTTGCCAGGCTGGTCTCGAACTCACGGGCTCAGGCAATCCTCTTGCCTCAGCATCCAAAGTGCTGGAATTACAGGCTTGAGCCACCGCACCCGGCCAACACCATACTTTTTAAAGTACTTTAACACAATCTTATTTTTCTCCATAACAATCTCATGAGGAAGACATAAACAGATGCACCAAAATTACATCTATGAGCAAATTAACAGCATCTTACCCCCATCTCCCTACCTAGGAAGATGCAGCGCTACTGTCTAATACTTGGTGAACAGACACAAGCTCTGTGAGAATGTGAAAAATGCCTGCTCTGAACAGCCCCAGCCCCATGCTAACGTACACAGCTTGTTGCACAAAGTACCCTGGATTTCAGCCTCCACCCTTCCTTCCCTTATCTTAACCAGATCTTAAGCTCTTATCCTCCTTCACACAAGGCCCAGAGATGTAATGTGACATAATGAAGGTCATATAGCTAATAGAAGAAATAACTGGGACTATAATGCATATCTTCTGATATCTAGTTTAATAATCTTTTCAATCAACAGATTGCCCAGAATGAATATTATAGTAGTCCTTTCTGTGATATACTTAGAGACTTTTGAAAAGTCCCAGATTCACAAATACAGAAAAGTCTTTGTAGGCTTCTCCTAGATTTATCTTCAACCAATCTTCAGTGAGAGAGTCTTACACCACAAGGGGACTACCTTTCCCACGATGATCAAATTTGCCTCTTAATGGCTATGTTCCACACAAAAACAAAGGTGCTTTTTTAAAAAAATTAATGAAAACTGCTACATAACTCTTCTAAGTAATAATAATAGACATGATTTAGTTCTTTGATAGCTAAGTGACACACTCCTATATACTTGTATCAAAGTAAATTATATGTCCAGTTATGCTAATCATGAACCAGTGGATTGTTTGCAAATAATAAAAATTACAAATATAAAATCCTCACAGATCAAGAAGTTACAGTTGCAACAGCAACAAATCCAGCCAGGCTCAGCATGATACTACCACCAAAAGAAACAAACTTCAAAAAGCCATGAAAACCAAAGAATAAAACATTTTTAAGAAAGCAATTAGGGAGACATCACATTACACAGCATATATAATAAATTCTCAGAACCTCTTCACTCATCTCTTCTCCTAGTCTTCGACCTCCAAGCACTAAATAACTTTCTCTTTTCTATTCCAACCCCAATTTCTGCCTTACCCCTCCCTCTCCCCCATCAGATCTTCATTTTTTCTCAGAGTAGCACAATGTACTTTATTTTATTATTTATTATTATTATTTTTTGAGTTGGAGTCTTGTCACCCAGGCTGGAGGGCAGTGGCACGCTCCTGGCCACCATAGCCTTGACCTGCTGGGTTCAGGTGATCCTTCTGCCTCAGCCTTCCAAGTAGATGGAACTACAGGCATGTACCACCATGCCCGACTAATTTTTTGATTTATTGTAGAGATGAGGTCTCACCAAGTTGCCCAGGCTGATCTCGAAACCGCAGGCTCAGGCAATCCTCTCATCTCAGCCTCCCAAAGTGCTAGGATTATAGGAGTGAGCCACCACACCTGGCCTATACTTTTTTTTCATCAAGTCATCTATAGCCTTCTCTGTGCTTTTTCAAATTTACATATTGACCTATTTTGTTTAGCACAACAGATCAATAGTTAAACAAAATAAGACAAAAGATTTTCCTAGGAAGAAAGAGACAATAACACGGTAAAAAATAATTGCACTTTAGCCAATTTGTTCCTATTAATCTGTATAACACCATTATAACAAATCAAACACCTCCACTGCCTTATAATCCATTCAAGTATTTGTCCCATATATAAATATTTTACAAAATCTTAACTCTTCAATGAATTTATAGTCGGCTTTTTAAACTTACATTACTAAGTAAAAAATAAAAATATAAACTACATTACATGTATTTCACATGTTCTCTTTTCTTTATACTGATCCTTTTTTGAAAATGTATTAGCCGGGCTCGGTGGCTCAGCCTGTAATCCCGCGCCTTGGGAGGCTGAGGTGAGTGGATTGCCTGAGCCCGCGGGTTCGAGACCCGCCTGGGCAGGCGAAACCTCATCTCTACAATAAATCAAAAAATTAGCTGGGCATGGAGCACGCGCCTGT
>CAUYQG010230322.1:0-26936 GCA_963574415.1 Tarsius wallacei
TCCAATGTCATACTCACAGGTGGAGGGAGGTGGGCAGTGCCCTCTCCAAGCTTTCAGACACGCTCCTGTCGGCCTTGGTCCACTCTTCTCAACCTTAGGGGGTCAGGCCTTTTTTTGGCCAAAAACTCCTCAAAACTCAGCACAGTGTGGGCAGGTGTGCTTATAAATCACTCATCATAAGATGGGCAGACAAGAATCTCCAAAAAAAATTCACTGAAGGCAAACACAGCCTCTCACAAGATTGCTAGCTGGTACGCTAATGCCAATGGGTTCCTAAAGCATTTATGTAGAGGAGGCAACCTGTTCTAAAAGGGGCCCACCTTCAAAAAATAACTCCTGTTTTATGGGGGTCCCCCCTCGTATACCACTGGCACCAGTACCAGCACCACCACCACCATCACTGATAAATTAGACAGCCACAACCCTGAGCTGTGCAACTTTGGGGAAAGTAAACTTTTTTTTTTTTTTTGGTGGCAGTAATCACATATACATGATAATCAAGTGACAAAGAAATTAGCAAATTCTTCAAGTTATGTGCAAAACCCCAACCAGGGCATTTACTAGAAAATATCAAGTACCTTCAAGGCAGATCATTCAAGTGGCTGAGCAATCTCTACTGCAATATTTAATGATGCTTATAAACCCTAAAACCCTTATGGGACCATTCCTGGTTGGTGTTGGAACAGTGTCTGATATTTCTGAAATTGTGAGTGCTCAATTAGGTCTAACAAAGTTAGTTATCAGAAAAGTGTGCATCCATGTCTGAACTCAATCCATCTCCTCCTGTCATTCAGGATGACTGAGAATCAGTTTGAATAGGGTTGGTGAGCTTTGTCTGCAAAAGTCGTTAGTAAATAGGTATCTCTAACTACTCAACTCTGTCAGGGCAGGGCAAAAATGACCGTAAATAAATGAATGAGCAGGTTGGCCTTCCAGTAAAACCTTATTTACTGACACCAAAATCTGAATTTCATATAATTTTTATATGTCATGAAATATTACTATTCTTTTTTTTTTTTTTTGAGTTGGAGTCTCACTCTGTCACCCAGACTGGAGTGCAGTGGCCGCTCCCGGCCACCGCAGCCTCGACCTGCTGGGCTCCAGCGATCCTTCCATCTCAGCCTTCCAAGTAGCTGGAACTACAGGCACGCGCTACCATGCCCGGCTAATTTTTTGATTTATTGTAGAGATGAGGTCTCACCAAGTTGCCCAGGCGGGTCTCGAACCCGCAGGCTCTGGCAATTCACTCACCTTAGCTTACCAAGGCGCGGGATTACAGGCTGAGCCACCTAGCCCGGCTAGATCTGCTTTCTTTTAAAAGCATTCAGTAGTTCTGTTTCTCAAAGTTCAAAATGAAGAATAAGGCAGTTTCTCGGGCATTAAAAGATAGAGAACAACCAATTTAGAAAGCCATGTGATAGCCTTTTGATCCAGAAAAGAAAAAAATATATAACAATATGTAGAACGATGTGCATAAAAGTCTGCATTTCAGGATTTGGGTAATATATCAGGCAAGTTGTAACTTCAGCATAGCAAATGTTATGAATCCGTTAAAATGTTCTTTATGGGGATTGCAAGTTTAAAGACTGAATAGCAGGAATGTTCATTGATTAAAATTGCGTGACATGTGAACTGGGTAAGGACTAGAAATTAATATCCAAAAAAGTATATAGATCAGTTTGATATGGATTATGGGTCATTTTTTATAACATTTTGAAATAATTTTTATCTTTTCCTGGGGGCGCAGTATGTAGATACATAGAATAAAACTTTAGAACTGGCATTCTAAGGTGACAGGTACCTCAAAAAAAGTTTAGGCTTTCCTTTACAATTAGGACATTTAAGTGCTCATTATAGATAATTTGTAAAATACGAAAAGCCAGAAGAAAATAAAACTATCTGTGATTCTACCATCCAAAAATACTCCATTATCAGAGTTTGGTGTTTCTTTTTAGTTTTTCTCCATAGCCATGATCATATTATCATATATGATCATATGATATGATGCCATATCATATATTGTAAAAAATATATATATATAGTTTTGTGTACTGCTTTAATCATATATTATAAATGTCTTTCCATTTTATTTCAGATACTTCACTAATATTTTGTAATGCCTGTAGAATTTTCATCATATAAATTGTGTTCTTTTTACTTAATGTCTTGCTGTTTTTGGAGTTTTAAGATTATTTACAGGGGTTTTCACTATGATAAATCATGATTTGATGACTGTTTTTGTGTTTATATATTTTTTCCTGTTGTTAGTATATTTTCAGAGCATATTTCACAGGCTTCAAAATGTGCATTAAAATCGTATGATACAAATATCGTTTTGAAGAATGGAAATGCAGGCCTAGAATTTAATACTAATAACTTTCACACCATTACATGAAGGTTTCAAATAGGTGAATTAAAGTAATACAGTACATTTTGAGCTAAATTACATTATTCTATTTGAAAAATAAAATCCTACATAATAAACAAATGTGAAATAATGCAAATGCTCAGATTTCTTTTTTTTTTAAGCCCGAATTATGAACTGGACTAATGTGGCCACACGGGGGCACCACGGTGACTGGTGAGCAGCAATCCCTGCCTGCCTGTCTAGGGCCTTGCGTATGGCACCTTCTCTGCTCACGGACTTCTAACACTGTGCTGATATTAGTTATGTGGTCATTTTATCTTTTACTGTTGTGATGATTTCAAATTTTTCACATCCTGTACTAGGTGCAATATAAATATTCATTAACTAGTAACTTCCACAGTTACTATTCCAAACAGTTAACTTTGGAATAGAAAATTTGAGGCAATAAAATGCCATGAAATGTGCCAACCACCCACCACCACAATACGTAGAGTGCTGTTAACTTGAAATAGAGGACTGTGGGAAAAATTAATGATGATTGTGCTGCAAAGTAAAAAGCAGCATTAGAGCAAAATACACAATGGTGATTCTAGACATATGTGCTCAGAATCAAATTGTTCCCACTTTTTATTATTTTTTATATCTGGTTTGTAGTCAGGGGGACTTTATTCCTGTACAATATTCCTGTGTGTGTGCGTGCATTTGTGTATCTTTATAACATAAATATTTGTAATTTTGACATAAATAAATGTAACAGGGCTAAATTGTTTGATGAGTTATAAACATTGCCAGAACTTATTCTAAAGAGAGCGGTTTTAAAAATTATTTTGCCTTTTTAACTGAGAGAAAAGCATAACTCTGGAGATACCTTATATTTGGGGCCCTAAAGAAATTGTTATGGAAAAGATATCTTAACTTCATTGTGTCACAGCAATATAGTCCCAGAAAGTATTAGAATCACAGACCTGGGAAGAATCATATTTTTATCCGGGACAGATACTTAATTTTTTACTCAAATTGCCTGACTTAGCTAATGTATAAATCTATTAAAGAATAGCACTAAGACTTTTTATCTAATAGCAGTATTTTATCTTAATTATAATTTGTGTTTTTTCCTTTTTTTTTAGATAATACCTGGATTCTAGTTGTTGCTACTTTCCCGATCTTTCTAGTACTTATCCTAGTATCAATCTTGTGTTATATTAAGAAGATTAATCCATTTAAGAGAAAAAGTACAATGTTGCCCAAGTCCTTGGTAATGTATTTAAATATTTTTCTTTAAATATACACACTAAAATGTTAACTTGAACCTTTTTTGACAGTTTCTTAAATTATGTCTTTCATATATTCAGCTGCATGTCATCTACCATAAATCATTCAATCTACCACACATCTAAGACCATATACTGTATCTTTTACTATGCACCAGATACTTTTTTATTCTTAGGACAAAAACACAGTTAGGCAATTTTGCTAGGGAGCTTAAAGTCTAGTGGGAAGAAAAGTATACAATGGGTATATGCAGTGGATAGGTTCAAAGGTAGAGGTTTTACACAAGCCAATGAGGACTGTGTCCAGTGTTAATGGGTGGGAGTTAGTCGCAGCTTTTCCAGAGGCAGTGATGCAGCAGTCCTGAGAGACAGATAGGAGTTTACCCAGGTACTAAGTCAAAATCAAGAAAGCGTGGCTTTTGAAGATCAGCAAATGCAGAAACACTTCATCATGGTTGGAGTGTGGAATGAAAGATGACCAAAAATGAGTCTAACACAGGAGTTTGACCACTTTGGAGTTCAACATTTCAGAGCTTTTGTTTGATGAAAAGAACATTTAGAGGTAACAGAATAGTATCTATTTGAATCAAATATGACAGGGATAATATCTGTGATGAAATTTGCCATTTAAAAAAACTACCTTTAAGTAAAGTAGATAGGAACTATCAACAGTTTGTTTGCATATGAGTTATAATAGTTATCCTTACTGGTCATTAAGAACAAAGCAACCTTGCAGTGTACCATTTTTACACACACTAGAGAAGGAAAAGTAAACCTGAATGCCCAGTAGTTGTAGTAGCATAACTGGCGTATTTAGGGAAAAGTAATATAGCCCTGGTGGGAAGATAAGTACACAATGGGTATCAAGTGTAATAAGCTGTTAACATGCCATACCCATTGATATAGTCATTACACTCTTACAGATTTATGATAATGAAATCGTTTCACAAATAAAAAGATGTATGAAATATTTAAAATTGGAAACACCTTCAACATCTACTGTCAGATAAGTTATTTAATTATCAGTATGCCACTGAAAATTATGATAAAGGCAAGTAATGAGAATATTATATAAAATAAGTAAGTGTGCTCCCATTGCAATTATAACATGCATATATGTGGAAGGTAATGTACAAAAAGCAGCATGTATTGGCAAGATCGTGGGTAGCTTTTTTAAAAATCCTAAAATTCTTTTTTAATCTTAATGTAGTGCTTTTCATTAAAAAGAAAGAAAATAAAAGGCAACTGTCTGATTCAGTTGTTATCCCATATGTGGCATTTAGTTGTCCGTTACCTTTGGACTTTTTTTTTTTTTTTTGAGTATAGGCACTTATGCTTAATAACTGACTACCTTTAATCAATTTCTCTCCTCTTAGCTCTCTGTCGTAAGAAATGCTACTTCAGAGACAAAGCCTGAATCAAAATATGTATCGCTCATCACATCATACCAGCCAGTTGTATCAGAAAAGGAGGTGATCTGTGAGGAACAGTTGTCTCCATCAACAAATCCAGGCATGCATACTGAAGACAATCCAGAAAAAGTAGAACCCAGAGAAGAGCTTTCTAGTGTAACAGAAGTGGTGACTACTGAAGAAAATATTTCTGACATGGCCCCTGGCAGCCTGTTGACTCCAGTAGAGAGAGAGAATTCTTCGCACTTCAGCAGTAACCAGTCTGAAGCCTGCAGTATCACTTTAAACTCGTATCACTCCAGAAATGGTTCTGATAGTGGCCATGTGGAATCAGGTAGCTTCTTATCTGACTCAGAATTCCTCCCAAATAATAAAACTGAAATAAAGACAGAAGGGCAAGAGCCTGTCATACTGAGAAACGCCCCCACCTCTTTTGGTTATGATAAACCACACGTGCTAGTGGAGCTGCCTGTGGAGGATGGTGGTAAAGAGTCCTTGATTGGTTATAGACTCACAGCAGATGCCAGAGAATCATCATGAGCTCAACTAAGATGCACCAACTTGAAGTCTCTGATTTTCTTGGACAGTTTTTCTGCTTTGATTTCATGAAAAGATCAAGATCTCAGAAATTATATCTTAGTTGATATATGAAGCAAATGGGGTGTCTTTGTTTAGATAAAAGTATAAAGAGGCTGTTTGACCTTCTCACTTTTGGCCTGACAACTACAAAGACTCTTGTTTAAAAAAACAAACAAACCATTATAGGTGATGAACCTTTCATCTAGACAGGTTAGTAATAACAGTGAACATTCTGCAGTACCCCTGCTTCCTTTGAGAACAGGTGATGCTCCAGGTTCCTTTCTAGCCACTTCAAGAGAGAGAATGGATTTTTTTTTTCTGTTCTGTGCCTTTGATGATGTTTGTAAATTATGTATTCAGTACTAAATGCTTAATTTCAGAAGAAAATTCTGCAAGCTTTTCAAAATTGGACTTCAAGTCTAATTGAGACTAATAGAACCAATACAGCATGTATAGAAACATGTAAATATTTTTCATAAAACATTACATTTACTTTTAAATAAAGTATTTTTAAAACTCATTTTGTATTAATTTATCAAGTACTTAGGCAGTCTTTCAGTTAACCAGGATATTTTGTAATTAATTACTTATTTCCATATATTAATGCTATAGAATTATTTTCTAATTGTTTATACCTAATATATAAAACAATTCTAAAAATAATTTTTAAAGATGGTAGGATGCTCATAACCTATTTCCAAAATTAAAATGTTGAGCATATATCTATCAATAAAGGGTGAATGATGGAGAGTACATACAGCTTGGCTTCTCACACAGCCCTTATAAGGAAAATTCATAGAGATGGGCAGCACAGATATTTAGTAAAACTGGATATCACACCCAAACCCTTGGGCTGTAAGACATTTAGGCTGCAAGACCAGAAATATGTCAGTTCCTTTGCTGGTATAAAAAGAGGCAAGGATCCAAGCCTTCCTATTTTAGCAGTATGTCAAATATAATATATAACAGAAACCTATAATCCTGTCTGACCAGTAAACCAGGCGAAAATGTAGGCTGACAGTTCTGAAGACATTTAAGTTTTTATTTTATCAACACATTTAAAATCAGCTTACTTATCAAAGATTTATTTAAATCATGTGAATTAAAAGGCATTTTGGTTAATGACCATATATTTTAACAATTTTTCTGAGCTCTTAAGCTCTTAAGACAATGTGAATAGAATTTCTTAATGGAGTTCTGGCAGACTACACAACATTTCATCATGTGGACACTACATATAATACATGTACATATGTGTGAATATACCTAAACTGGTACCTACACACACACAAATCTTTTAGCTTTCATTTTAAAATTTTAGTCATGAGAGAGTAAAACATAGTACTATACACCCACAAGTTTATAAAAGACAATTGGATCCAAATTATATTTCTGACAAAATGGAACAAGTTTACAAGGCTAAAATTTAAGATTTTCATTTGTCCTAATAGATAAGATTATGAAGGCTGTGGCCCAAAATTTTGGGTAATGCAGTTTCAGATTTTTTTTTTTTAATGTCTTTTATCACCTCCCCCCCATCTTTTTTTTTTTTTTTTTCTGTTTTCAGTTTCAAATGAGTTTGGGGTTAAATTTCCAAATGCTTACATTTTAGATAGGACTGACTGAATAGTATAAGCAGCCTTGAATTTTAGTTATAAATTTATATTTTGTTGTTAGACTGGTTGCTTGACTAATCAGTGCAGGCAGGGAGGCATTTTAGTAGTTTTTAGGGGATATTTTGACCCCTCTATGGAAGACAAAACTTTTCTTATCCTGAACTTAAATACCTTATTTCTTTGAGCTCAAGATTTTGACCTGTTTGATCTGAGACCCTAAGTTTTACAAACATTAATTTAGTTCTTTCCTTAGACTATTAATCCTTCAATTAACTGTTCTATCACCCTAATCAATTATTAGTCAGGCAAACTTAAATATTTACATTAAAAAGGATGACTCTTAGGTGTGGCTTGTTGGTTGTCATGGAGCTGTTGTAGTTTATAAAGCCATTAATTTGAAAGTCCTTTAAGACTTTTTAAAATATTGACTAGAATACTGTAAGCAGTGAGTTTGTCTCCACACCAGCAAAAAAGTCAGCAGATTCAAAGCAGGCAGTTAAAAAAAGAGAACTTATAAGGCTCTACATGTTAATTGTATAGCTGCAGTTTTCTTAGAGAGTTTGAATATTAACAATTTAAGCCTAAATTTTACTTGTTGTAATTTACTCATCAGTTTAAAACTGTGCACAAGTTGGGCTACAATATAGATGGCTGGAATCCCAAAAGGAAGAATATTTTGACATGCCTTTAGAATTTGAGGATTCCATTCCATTTTTTTAATTAATCTTTCAAGAGCAAAGAAAATTCTGCAAATTCTGTTGGGAAAGGTCAGGAGTTTGGATCAGTGTTTTTAAGTGGTGGCACCACCCCACTGGCTTTAAAATGGCCATCTCACAACCCCCATTTGGAATGTTTTTGCCCTTGGAAGATGTTTGGAAATGGGGAAAAAAGTAAAAGAGTCAAATAGTTTACACATGCACATAACTAAATCAAAACCAGAGTGCTCACAAAAAGCTTAAGCAGGCATGCAGACCAAACAAAATATTAAGTTAGACATACGGAAAGAACCAAAAATGAACTCATCAGGAAATACATACTGTCTTTATATTATAAAGGGATTGCCAAAAAAAAAAAAAAAAAGCAAAACTGTTATAGATCCAAGGTCCTTTGTTTAAGATGGCCCTAGAACCAAATCAGATCCCAAGTAAAGTCAAAAATAGAACTCACCAGAAGGAGAGAGTCTGAGAATCTGAGAGACGATTCACCAGGGTAGAAAAGATGACTTCCCTGCGTGGAAGCAGGGAGCACAGAGGGCTCGTTTGGTACCACATCCAGTTCCAGGGGCCTTTGATCCATCTGAGATGAGTTCACTTTCATCCCACTTCTGACATCATTTTGTCAACCTAAATAACAGAGAATCTCTAAAAGAAAATGGCGTTTATTTGGGAATGGGTATTGCCATGGGAATATATTGTAAACAGTGTGTATTCAGGGAGATAAAGGAAGACAAAGGTTTTTAAAGAAAAAATGAGGATTGCATAATTGTTTTGAGATCCTTTGCCACAAGGATCAGTAACAAGAGGGGTGCCAATCCAAGCTGGATAGGCAGTTATGGGGCAGACATTCTTGCAGAAGTACTATTTTTGTTAAGATTGTGATGGTATTTGTGAAAGGTTGTGTTTTGGGGTTTTTTTGCAGAGGCTTTTGCAATAGTTTTTGTTATCAGGCATTTGTGCATGAGAAACCCCCCATTCCTCAGCTCTGTTTGTCAGCGTTTTTAATATGTCACTACATTTTGATTCTGACAACTTTCACATATAATTACTCTTACTTTGTATTTTCTCACTATAAACCTTACAGTGGCTTCCCCTTCCTCAGAATGTAGCCAAAGTCCTTCCATGATGTCCAAGGCCTCTGAATCAGGCCACAGGGTGCCCCGATCTCATCATCAACCACCTCTTTGTCCCTTGCTCCCGCCTCTCCACCCACATGGCCTCTTGTTCCTTCATCTGGCCTCAGCCTCAAGGCTTTGCTTAGGTTGTACTTCCCCTAATTCTTTGTGCCTCCCTGCCTCACCCCACTCAGGCATCTTCTCACATGTCCCTATTCAGAAAGGCTTTCTTTCATCCCCTACCTGCAATGGCATCTCCCCATCATTCTCTCTCCCTGCACCCTGCTTTGTCTCCATAGTACTTATCATCACCTGACAAAATACTGTTGTCAGTTATTGTCTTTCTCCCACACACACAGGCACTAGGATATCAGCTCTGTGTTAACAAGAACTTGTCTATCCCCATATATTCCCAGCAATTAGGACAGTGCCTGTCACAGAGCAACTGCTCAATGCATTTTTGTCAACTAAATGAATTGTTTATACAACCACCTCTTTGTCTCTTATGTTCATATTAGTTTCACTCCTTTATTATGGTTTTACAGTTTACAAATAAAACATATTTATAAAAATAAAAATATTTAAAAATATATAAAATAAAAATATTTATTAAATATATTTATAAATGGACTTTATTATATCGTATATAATATTAATGTAATTTATCATATGTATTAGAAACACATCTTTCTGTGATTCAAGAAAATGTGAAAACTTCTGCAGAAAAATTGCATAAATTCTTCCAAGCCAGAACTGAACAAAAGTGAATAAAAGATATGGAATAAAGGTACAGGATTATAGCTGGATGGCAAAAAACTAGACAAAAATTAAAAATCAGATGTAACAGCTTGCCGAGTTCAGTGATAAACTGACTTTATCAAATCAACAATTCTACCTATATTATGCCATCTGTAAAATTGCTTATTTTCCATTATTTCAACTTCCCTCCGGTAAGACTCAGATAAAATCAGGTATGACTCTCTCTCAGGACCTGTGGACTCCTCTCTTTCCATACTTCTTGATTCCTGCTGGCATGTTTGAGAAACATTCTGACAGCTATGTCTAGCCTGGGGACAAGTGTGTCCCTTCTGGCAGCAACACTGGAAAGGAAATGAGCAGAAGAACTAATGTTGATCAGCCTCTGCCATAGGCAGTTTCTTGGCACAGTTTCTCTCATTGACGTTCCTAGCTACCTGGTGAGGCTGATATTGGGCATTTTTCCCCAATGAGGAAGCTGAGGCACAGGAAAGTTAAAAGCTGTTTTCTTCTTTTTAGGTAAACTAAAATGTCTAGTTTACCTAAAACTAGAAGAGGTGTATCTTGGGACTACAGCATAGCAGGAACTCAGAATGCTAATAAAACACTGAGAAGGCAGGGCTGGGACCTTGAGGGATAGGTAGGAGGGATACCTCAGACTAAGACAGAGAGGCTAAGGAGTCAGCTAAGGGCTGGGAAGGAGGAGCCTGAGGCCCAGGCTGGCCATTGGATATGGAGCCTCTGCTGAGATCTTGTTTGACCAAGGAAGGGATGTGTGGTGTGGGAGAAGGCTGGAGCCCTCTGTGTGGCTAAGGTGGAGGCCCCATTTTAGGGATTATGGGATATTTAAATGGGTGCAGTTAAAAGAATCTGGAGACTCTAGAAGCCAAATGAAGTTTGTGAGTACTCTGGGTTTGTGCGGGCATTTGAGGGAAATGGGAAATGGCATCCTACAGGCCTTTGAGTACCTGGAAAAGGACCCTTTTGCAGTGGATAAAGCTCAGGGCAGTGTTTCCAGGAATTTGAACTCAGGTTTCAACTTCCTCCAAAGCCCATGCTTTACCACTGTCATCTGTTATCTCTAGTTTCCTATCTTTAGACCTTCCACTTATCTTTGAGCAATGTGAATATGGGTCATGCTTTAGTTAACTTTGACAACCCAGCAGCCACATTCAGAAATAGCCTTAGGAGAAGTTGGAAATACACTCTAATAAGTTCCTTATGGTGGTTACTCATAATGCTACAGTAAGGTCATTTAAAAATAAGTCACTGTTTTAAAATGCAAAAGGTATTTTCCTTACTCTAAGGCTCATGAAAACTTTTAAGTTTTGTTCAGAAACTCGGTGTACATCTCATTGGATTGATACACACCTAAGCAGTTATGTGGCCGTATTTTACATTTGTTCTTAAATAATAAAACAGTAAATGGTAATCCAATTCCCAGAAGTCAAAGTAATGAGACAGGGAATTTCCAAATTGAGCATGGTTGCACAAGTCAAGCATCTTTTTTCTTCTCCTCTAGAAATCATGAAAAAGCAACAATGAAAATTGAAAGTAACAGCTCTTCCATTTGGAAATTTTGTTTTAAATTCTCTCCTTTAAAATCCTTGGGTCAGAAAAAGAAATCCAAATTGCAGAACTGCTAAAGAAAAAAATAATAAAAACATCACATTTCAGAGCCAATGGGGGAGCTCATGGGATACATCCCAGACAAATTCTTGGTGTAAACAATTATATGAATAATTATATGAATAGATGTATTCATATAAAATAAGAAATAAAACAAATGAAATAAACATATGGTTCAAGGAATCTTTACTTAAAAACCAAGGAATTAAATATAAGAAAAACAGAAGGAAGGATTTTTTAAAGATAAAAGATAATAATAAGATGTGAATTTTTAAAAATTTGACACAGATTGATCTCTCACAAATCTTGTTAATGGATTGGTATTTTTCTTAATTAATAGTAATTTTTTAAAAAAAATTTAGAGTCAGCCGGGCTCAGTGGCTCAGCCTGTAATCCCGTGCTTTGGGAGGCTGAGATGAGTGGATTGCCTGAGCCCAAAAAGGTTCGAGACCCACCTGGGCAACTTGGCGAGACCTCATCTCTACAATAAATCAAAAAATTATCCGGGTGTGGTAGCGCACACCTGTAGTTCCAGCTACTTGGAAGGCTGAGGCGGAAGGATCGCCGGAGCCCAGCAGGTCGAGGCTGTGGTGACCGGGAGTATGCCACTACACTCCAGTCTGGGTGACAGAGTGAGACTCCAACTGAAAAAAAAAAAAAATTTAGAGTCCATGTGAGATTTGCTACATAAGTAAATTGCATGAAGGTGAGGTTTGGACTTCGAATGAGTCCTTTCCTCTCATGATAGTGGACTTGGTATCCATTGGGTAGTTGCATATCCCGTGTCACCCATCCCTTCTTCCCTTTTTTAGCAGTGCTCAACATCTGTTGTTCCTGCCCTTGTGCCTATGTGCCCAATGGTTAGTCCCCACTTATAAGTGAAAACATATAGTATTCAGTTTCTTGTTTCTGTGAGAGCTCACTTAAAATGATAGTCTCCAAATGCATCCATGTTGCTTTAAAGGACATGATTTTGTTCTTCTTTATGGCTGTGTAGCATTCCATTGTGAATATGTACAATATTTTTTTTAATCCAGTCCACTTTCCATGGGCATCTATGTTGGTTCCATGTTTTTATTATTGTGACTAGTGCTACAATAAACATATGTGTGCAGTTGTCTTTTTGAGTGATTTATGTTCCTCTGGGCATATTCCCAGCAGTGGGATTCCTGGTAAAACTATTTTTAATTCTTTGAGAAATCGCCACACTGCTTTCCACAGAGTTTGAATTAGCTTACATACCAACAGTGTACAAGCGTTCTCTTTTCTCTGCAGCTTTGCCAATACCTGTTGTTTTTTTTTTCACTTTTTAATGATAGCCAACCTGACCAGTGTGAGATAGTATCTCATTGTAGCTTTGATCTGCATTTCTCTGATGATTAATTAGCTTGAGTGGTTTTTTTTTTAATATGTTTGTTGGCTGCTTGCCTGTCTTCCTTTCTTGAGAAGTGTCTTCATGTCTTTTGCCCACTTTTTAATGGGGCTCTTTGTTTTTTGGTTTTTTCTGTCAATTCGTTTGAGTTCCTTATAGTTCCTGGATGTTAGGCCTTTGTCAGAAGCATAACTTGCAAATATTTTTTCCCATTCTGTGGGTTGTCTTTTTACTCTCTTGATAGTTTCTTTTGCTGTGCAAAAACTTTTTAGCTTGATCTTATAGTTTGAAGTTTCACATTTAAGTCCTCTATCCATTTGGAGTTAATTTTCATATATGATGAAGGGTAGTTCAGTTCAGTTTCATTCTTCTGCATGTGGCTAGCCAGTTTTCCCAACACCATTGCTAAATAGGGTTTCCTTTCCCCAATGTTTGTTTTTGTCAGCTCTGTTGAAGATGTGTTGGTTGAAGGTCTGTGGCTTTATTTCTGGATTCTCTATCCTGTTTCATTGGTCTATATGTCTATTTTTGAACCAGTACAATGTTGTTTTGGTTATTGTAGACTTGTAATAAAGTTTGAAGTCTGGAAGTGTGATGCCTCCAACTTTGTTTTTTTTGCTGAAGATTACTTTAGCTATTCATGCTCTTTCTTGCTTCTATATGAATTTCAGTGTTGCCTTTTCTAAGTCAGTGAAAAATGATGCTGGTGGTTTGATAGGGGCTGCATTGAATCTGTAGGTTGTTTTGAGTAGAATGGACATCTTAACAATATTGATTCTTCTACATGGGTGTTCATCCTTCTGTTTGTGTTGTCTTTGATTTCTTTGAGCAGCGTTTTATGATGCTCATTGTAAAGATCTTTCACTTTGTTGGTTAAATGAATGCTGAGGTATTTTTTGTGTGTGGATGTTATGAATGGTATTTTTAAAAAATTAGTTCTCAGCTTGTTTGTTGTTGGCATATGGAAATGCAACTAATTTTTGTGCATTGATTTTGTATCCTGAGACTCTGCTGAAGTTGTTTATCAGAGCAAGGAGGTTTTTGACAGACTCTCTAGGGTTTTCTAGGTATAGAATCATATCATCTGCAAAGAGGGATAAAACTTAACTTCCTCTTTTCCTATTTCTTTCTCCTGTTTGATTGCTCTGGCTAAGCCTTCTAGCACTATGTCAAATAGGAAGGGTGAGAGTTGTCATTCTCATCTTTTTCCTGTTCTTAGAGGAAAGGTTTCCAACTTCTGCCCATTAAGTATGATGTTGGCTGCAAGTTTATCATAAATGACTCTTATTATTTTGAGGAATGTTCCTTTGATGCCCAGGTATCTGAGAGTTTTTATCAAGAAGGGATGTTGGATTTTATCAAATATGTCTTCTGCGTCTACTTAGATAATCGTGTAGCTTTTGGTTTTACACTTGTTTATGTGGTGGATTACATTTATTGATTTGCATATGTTGAACCAGACTTGCATCCTGGGGATGAAGTCCACCTGGTCATGATGGATGATCCTTATAATGTGTTGTTGGATGCAATTTGCTAGAATCTTGTTAAGAATATTTACATCTATCTTCATCAGGGAAATTGGCCTGAATTTTCTTTCCTCATTGGATCTTTGCCATTTTGGGGTCTTTGCCATTTTGGGGATGAGATTGGGGTCATAGAATGAGTTAGGGAAAATTCCTTTCTTCTCAATTGCTTGGAATATTTTCAGTAGGATTGTTATCAGCTCTTCCTTGTATAGCTTGTAGAATTCAGCTGAGAACCCATCTGTCCCAGGGCTTTTCTTTCGGTGGGGAGAGTTCTTATTACTGAGTCCATTTCTTTGGTTGTTATTAATTTGTTTAGAGTTTCATTTTCTTCCTGTTTCAATCTTGGAAGGTTGTGTATTGCCAGGAGTTTCTCCATTTCCTCTAGATTTTCTAGTTTACTCACATGCTGCAGATGTTTGTAGTAATGTCTGATAATCTTTTGTCTTTCCTCAGGGCTTGTTGTCACATTGCCCTTTTTGTTTCTTTTTTTTTTTTTTTTTTTGATTTGGAGTCTCACTCTGTCGCCCAGAATAGAGTGCAGTGGCCACACCCGGTCACCGCAGCCACGACCAGCTGGGCTCCGGCGATCCTTCCGCCTCAGCCTTCCAAGTAGCTGGAACTACAGGCGCGTGCTACCACGCCCGGCTAGTTTTTGATTTATTGTAGAGATGAGGTCTCGCCAAGTTGCCCAGGCAGGTCTCGAACCCGCGGGCTTAGGCAGTCCACTCACCTCAGCCTCCCAAAATATGGGATTACAGGCTGAGCCACCGAGCCCGGCTCATCACATATTTATTAGTTCCTACTATGCACAATGCCCACTGGTGACACAAATGAATGAATCATTATCCACAGGTAGCTCACATTTGAGGTGTAGACAGGAAAGTCCAGGAGAAAGGAGAGCAACAGGAGCTGCAAGCACTGTTCAGAGAGCTCAGGAAGAAAGAATTATTTCTGAGGCCAAGAGGGTTTCCTGGAGTGGGTAACTTCTGAGCCAAGCTTTGAAGAGTTGGTAGAAATCTAATGGGAGAAAAGGGAGGGCAGGGAGTGCCTCCCAGAGAGAACACTGACCATTCTCCAAGCCTCAGTTCCCAACTTCATGGTAACATGGATAATAATACCTGCCTTAAGGATTAGAGATGGCAATACACATGAACATTTTCTTCAGGACCTGGTGCATAGTAGATGCTCAATAATAGTTACAGCCTTGGCCAGGCACGTGGCTGAAGCCTGTAATCCCAGCACTTTGGGAGGTTGAGGTGAGAGGATTGCCTGAGACCAGAGATTCGAGACCAGCCTGGGCAACTTGGTGAGACCTCATCTCCACAGTAAATGAAAAAATTAGCTGGGTGTGGTGGTGCGCACTTATAGTTCCAGCTACTTGGAAGGCTGAGGTGGGAGGATTGTCTGAGTTCAGCAGGTTGAGGCTGTGGTGGCTGTGAGCCTGTCACTGCACTCCAGCGTGGGAGACAGAGTGAGACTCTAACTCAAAAAAATATATAGTTACAGCCTTGTGCAGCATATTAAAGCTTTGTCAGTGACAGACCACATATACATCAGTGGCCCCGTAAGATCATAACAACTGAAAAATTCCTACCGCCTAGTGATGTAGCTGTCAGAATGTGGTAGCACAATGCATCACTTTTTCTATGTTTAGATGTGTTGAGTTACACATATACTTACAATCGCCTCCAGTATTTAGCACACCAGCATGCTGAACAGATTTGTAGCCTAGGAGCAACAGGCTGTACCCTATAGCCTAGGTGTGGCCTACTCCATCTAGGTTTGCATAAGTACACTCTGTGATGTCCACACGATGACAGAATTGTCGAAGGTCACATTTTTCAGAACGTATGTCTGTTATTTGAGAAACGCATGACTGTATTTAGTTACCTTGCATCCTTCTTTCCTCCCCAACGCATTTATTTCGCGGGCCTGGGGCTTGGCCATGCTCTCCTCCCTGTGACTAGGAGAGGAGAGAAATCCACTGGGTTTGAGCTAGGCTCCCAGTGGGATTATCGTGGAGCAGCTAGCAAGTATTAGACTGTCTATGAAGGGAAGTTGGGAGGCATGGAGAATTTTTTGAGCTAGACGAGAGGCCAGGGGAGGCGAATGGGCACCACTGAGGGCTGGATGTAGGGGCTGAAGTTTTAGAGGACGAGGGCCATGGAGCTGGGGGGGGGGGGCCGGCCCATTTTTAATCGTGGGGGGGGGGTCGGAGGGAATGCGGAGGCCTGAGCCGGGCCCTGGGCACCTGACCGCGCTGGATTCCCCAGGTGCGCGTCTACAGCCCGTACCAGGACTACTACGAGGTGGTGCCCCCCAACGCGCACGAGGCCACGTATGTCCGCAGCTACTACGGACCACCCTATGCAGGTAAGTCCCAGCCTGCCCCGCGGCGGGCCGCGGTCGTGTGCCAGGCCCCGCCCACGGGCCATCCGTCAGGACCAGGCCTCCCTTTTTAGTGCTCAAGGACTTTCCCGGGCAGGACCCTCCGGAAGACCCTCCCCTTCCCGAGACTCAGAATAACCCTGGGACCAGAGTCGGTCCCCACTCAGAGCTGACCTCACCTCCCCCGGCCGGCCCTGCTCAGCCGGGCTGCTCGGCAATACCCATTCCTGAGCCGGCAGCGCCCCCTCGCGGTGAATGCGGGAACGACCGCCTCCTTGCCCCGGGCCTGGCGACTGCGACCGCCCATCCTCAGGTGCGGCGAGGTGATGCTTAGAGACCCGGGGTTTCCTCGCCGCTCCGCCCTAGCCCCACGGTTCTGGACCGTTCGTAGCAGTTCCGAGACCTGGAAGCCGTGGAGGACGGCGCTTCCCGCGTCAGGATCTGTTTCCCCGGCTGGGGAGCAGGAGGGTGGGGGCAGAGCCTTCCTTCCACTGGGTTGGGTGGGAGTCGCGCGGGAAGGGAAGGAAGACCTCGCTGCCCCCTCCTCGGAACCCCAGACCCTCACGAGCTCTCTCCGCAGGCCCCGGCGTGACGCACGTGATCGTGCGGGAGGATCCCTGCTACAGCTCCGGCGCCCCGCTGGCCATGGGCATGCTCGCGGGAGCCGCCACCGGTGCCGCACTGGGCTCGCTCATGTGGTCGCCCTGCTGGTTCTGAGCCCTGGGGCTCGCAGCCCTGGACCCTTCGCGTAGACTGCTAGACCCCTCTTCCCCCGGGACCCCGCCGTCCACCCTCCAAGCCCTGTCCCACTCTGGCTTCTTATGGACTTGGATCGTTCCCCCCACTCCCTATCCTCACCCCCTACATCGGAAGGAGCTGTCATCCCAGGCACACGCATCGCTCGACATCTTCACATCTACTGCCAGACACCCCAGCAATCCCTCACAGACACACACGGAAAAATTTCCTCCTCACACATCAGGACACAGCAAACACCACCTCATGTGGCTTCGAGATCCCCAGACGCTGGAGACGCAACATGAGTCGGCTCTCTGCTCTCTCCCTGGGGAGCTCCAGGCCTAGTGGGGAAAACAGGAGTCCACACGCTTGACAGAGCTGCAGAGTCAGGCCTTCGACAAGGACGCTTGGGGGCAGGGAGTGAGGCAGGTAGGCTGGGAGTAGGGCTATTGGCAAACGTGCAGAGCCATGAACATCACAGCATGTCCGAGGAATTAAAGAGGAGTTCATTTGGGCTGGGGGGGAGGCCAGGGTGAGATCCTGGCAGGTCTGCAGGCAAGGTAGCTTGCTGGGAAGAGGGGAGATGTGAACTTTCTGTGGAGGGAAGTTTCATGATTGCGCCTATGATGAATATATTGCCAGGTTTTTGTTTTGTTTGAGTCGGAGTCTCTGTCACCCAGGCTAGAGTTCAGTGGCCTCAACCTGCTGGGCTCAGGCCACCCTTCCATCTCAGCCTTCCAAGTAGTTGGAACTACAGGTGCACGCCACCACACTCAGCTAATATTTTTATTTACTGTAGCGACGAGGTCTCACCATATTGCCCAGGCTGGTCTTGAGCCCCTGGGCCCAGGCAATCCTCTTGCCTTCACCTCCCAAAGTACTGGGATTACAGGCGTGAGCCCCCGCTTTTGGCCATTTTGTTAATACTGACTCATGCCCATACCCCAAACACCCCATCCTTCTCACCACCAGCTTCCTGGGTTCCCTGTTAACTATGACAACAGCTGAGCTGAACCTGGGTTGGGCTCCTGTTTGGAGGACAGGTGAGTTCTATTTGGGACCTCCAGCCCTAGGAAGTTGCCTCCATGTGGAAATGCCTTTCTGATACCAGGAGCTCTGCAGCTGTGCCTGTCCCCATATCAGGCTTTGTCTCTTCCTTCATTCTGGGGGAGATGACAGTGCTCCTCTCTGGGGCCTGATCCACCTAGCCCAGGAAGCCCCATATGTGCCTGCCTCCAGGTGGCCCAGCAGTCTCCCCTTCCAGTCTCTTCCCAGTCACCAATAGAAATGCTAACATCCCTGTTCAGTCGCCAGAGTAGCCTACTAAGTTTCCCCTGCAGATGGGGGCTCCATTGGTTCTGCTGCAGAGACTAATAAAGGTGTGGTTGGCTCTAGCCCTGGCTCTGACTTGCTTTGTTCCCCTAGGAGGCCTTGTCTCCGTGGGACATTTCCATGACCCAGCATCTACAAGTGTCTTCTCTGGTGTAGTGAGAAGAGTGTGGATTCTGAGATCAGATGGACAGCATATTAGCTGAGCAGTTTGGGGCCAGTCACTTAGCCTTTCTGGATCTTGCTTTCCCTACACATAAAGCGGCAGGTTGAAGTTGACCCTCCCTGAGGGCTGGAGGAGAGGGGCTGTGTCAGGCTTTCTGTTGTCTAAGCTGATAGATGATCCAGTCACTTTCTGAGAGTCCTGTGGTGTTGGGGTCTTTTCCAGGAGGTTGTCATCCTTCTAGAGTTGGATCTCTCACTGTAGAGACCCAGTGGCCAGGGAAGAAAACACAAACATCCTGCATCAGGCATCTTGAGGCTGCGAGTGGCAGAAACCCCCTACTCAAACTGATTTAGGCCAAAGAGAAGACGCTGAGTCAGATAATTTGAAAGGTCCAAGAACTGTGTGGTCCAGGGGCTCAAACAGAGTCACTGAGATTTTGTTTCTATCTTTACAGTCACTGGGCTGACTCATTTGGAGGCTGTGGTGATGTTTAGCAGCTCCAGATTAATGCCCTCTGGAACTCAAGTAGCCAAGAGAGTTTCTCTTCCTCCAGTGGTATGAATAAAAGTGCTGATGGACAGCAGCCTAAATTGGGTCTTGTGGCCAACCCTGAAGCAATCTCAGTGGTCTGGAAAAGGAGTCTAAAACAACAGGGCTTACAGCAGGTGTGATGTAGCATCCCAAAGGAAATTTAGGGCACTGTTCCCTGGAGTGGAATGAATACATGAGAGCCAGGTGGCAAAAATGTCAGGTGTCTACCTCAGTCACGTGGACACTGAATTAGAGGGCGCAAACAAATAGCAATGACTCACCAAGGTAAGAGAGGAACATGGTGCAGTAGGAGCTCTGAAGAGGAGATATGCTTCTCTACCAAGGGAACTGGGGAAAGCTTTGGGACAGGAAGTGGAAATTTAGTCTGAGCCTTGAAGGATGAGTAGGAATTTACCAATTCAAGAAAGGTGGCAGAGCTTTCCACACAGAAAGATTAGGTGGAAGAAATGGCATGAGCAAACGCCTGAGAGGCTTGAGAGCATCAAGAAGTTGAGGAACCAGTCTCATGTAACAGCAGGCTGCATGGTGAGGAGAGCTGGTGGGTGAGGCCAGGTTATAGAGAACCTCGTGGGCCAGGCAGGGAACACGATAAGTGGCAGCAGCATAAGCAAAAGCATGGGTGCAAGAAAGAGCCTCTTGAGAAGCTCAAGGTCTATCAGCATTTGTGTAGTTGGAGGTCGCATACCTCAAGTGCCCCAAGGCCTGTACTGTGTTCTGAAGACTCAGCAGTGAATCAGACCCAGTCCACGGCTTGGATGGAACCTCAGCCTTAATCTTCTTTTTCCTTTTTTTTTAAAGACAGGGTATTGCTTTGTTGCCCAGGCTAGAGTGCAGTGGTGTGATCATTGCATGCCTCAAACTCCTGTGCTCAAGTGATCCTCCCACCTCAGCCCCCGAGTAGCTGGACTACAGACATGTACCACCACACCCAGCTAATTTTTAAATTTTTTTAGAGATGTTGCCCAGGCTAGTCTTGAACTCCTGGGCTCTGATTCTCTCTCCTCAGCCTCTGGGGTCACTGGGATTATAGGTGTGAGCCCACATGCCAGGCCTTTTTTTTTTTTTTTTTTTTAAGCTGAGTCAAGTGCGGTAGTGAGAAGGGGAAAGAGTAGAACAAGGAGTTTGATCTGTAACTGACTGAAAAATCAATTGAGATAACTCATTACCTTTGGATCAGCCTCAACCTTAATTTTCTAACAGGTGTCCAGTTATTCTCTCAGGCTTTCAGTGGCGTCCTCATTAAGCCATCTCATTAGAGGGTGCCCTGCATGGCCCAACAGGGACATCTCTGAGTTTGGCTCTGGGAATGACCTTTCCTCTTACCCTCTGGAGCTCAGTCTCAGGGCTTTTAGAGAGTCAGTACACAGGAAGAGCCCATCCCATCCAGAGTTCTTACCATGAATATGGGTTAAACAAGGGCCAAGGAGCTGGCTGGACATGGGTGGGCATTTGAGATCAAACAGCCAGAACACTCACATTCACTGCCCAGAGCTTCCCTGCTTTATTTTTCTCATAAGTCCTCACAACCCCATGCATCAAGTGTTACTATCCTTATTTCACCTACGAGAAAAAGATGCAGAGAAAGAAATTGTTCAAGGTCATGCATGTCAGAATATGGATTCAAATACAGGTCACTTGACCTTGTCCACCACACTACACAGCTTCTGCACCATACATCCTGTGTGGCTCATCACCTGGCAGGAAAATAATTCCCAGAGAAGAGAACAGGACCATTCTAAGCAGTCAGCTGTACAGCGCAAACATTTCTTTTCCTGTAGCAAATCCTGCCCTGTGGGCAGACAGGGTTGGGTACTGGGGGATTAATGAGACTTGGTTCTTATACTCAGGGAGTTCTGGGGTGCTTATGTGTCTATCCCATATGTAGGCACAGATGATGACAAAGCAGTGTTATGAGGGCTATGTCAAATGGTAGCCCTGAGCTGCAGGGGCACAGGGAAAGGAGCCCTTAACCTAGGGGTAGGAGGAAGTGTCTTCAGCTGGCTTAAAAGATAAATGCTCCTCCAACTGTGGTTTTGTGGGGCTTGCTGACTTAAGTGAAGAGGAAACAAGAGCTAAACTCAGTCAATGCTGGGAGTTCTCTGGGTAAGGCTAGATCTGTGACTGGGTAGAAGGCTCAGACCACCAGGGGCTCTGAGTGTCAAGGAAGGAGCTTGAACTACATATTCCCAGGCCACAGACAGCCTCCAAAAGATTTGAAGCAAAGGAAGGACACGGTCAGAGTTGGAAAGCTAGAAATATCACACAAACAAACATTAATCCTCATGGACAACGTAGTCTAAACTCAGACAAAACCATCTCTGCAAAGTGTCTGGGCAGCCCAGGTGCTGCCTGGTTGCTCACAGCTTACTGTGGGTGCTCCACTCCTGATCCATTCTTAAGACCACCCTACCTCCATCAGCCCCCACTAGGAGAGATTCTGTAGACAGTGGGGATCTGTTGTACTCTGAGCACTTCTCCAAAATCAAGTGTATGATTCAGTCTCAGAACTACAGTCCTACATCCAGAACACCTGGCTGGAAAGGACCCTAAATACCCTTTAAAAGGATTCCTCCCCTGCCTGATAGGGACCATTCTACTGCTTTCTGCCACCCACAAGAATTGGGAGTTCCTTTTACTCTTTCCCTTTCCCTGCCCTTGTGGGATAGCTCAGCCTGCGAGACCTCCTTTCTCACCTGGAGCTGAGATCTGCCTCCTGGGAAATCCTAGGAATTGGGTTCCAGCTTTACTTCTGGGCCTCAGATCACAGTGCCCCTCAACCTTGGAAATTCCCACTTTTAATTTTCTGTGTCATTACCAGCTCCATCATCAAGACACGTGTGCATCAAACTTCACAGAAATGGCTGGATCACCAAAGGAAAAAGAAGGAAATGAAAAAATAAAACTAAATTACTCCTTATCTCCCCAATAGGGCGACAGGTTTTCAGTCTACCTGCAGAAATTCTACTTCCTCACCTCACTCCCCTGTCCTCTGCCTGGCTTTCCCCAAAAAGATCTCTCTACACTCATCCTGCCTGGGGCTTTCTACTCTGCCACTGAAGAGAACGATCAACGCAAATGGATGTTCCAGACGCAGTGTGCTTCAAAATCTCTCCACTAGTAGGACTACAACATGACTTCTTAATTCTTCCAGCTGTCCAGTAGATAATTTTTAATTATTTGCACACACACAAAGACAAACATTAATCCTCATAGACAACAACACACTCTAATCTGGAGGTAGCCAATGGGCTACACCTGGTCCACATGCCGTTTTGGCCAGCACAGTAAAAGTTTTGAATTAAGATGTGATAGCACTAAACACCCACCCAAATGTGAAACAACTGGAAATCTCATACGTTGCTGGAATGAGTGTAAACTGGTACAATGCTTGGGAAACTGGTAAAGCCAAATGTATGTGTGCCTTATAACCAATCACTTCTAGGGTACAACTGACATTCACAAAAAATAGGTACAAAAATATAGTAGCACTGGCACTGGAAACAGCTTAAATTCTAGAAGATAAACCCACCAGTATATTCACAAAATGGAATAATATGCAACAATGAGAATTAACTATCCACAAGTATACAAAATTATAAATCATAAAAAAATAGAAAAGAGGATGGAAAGTTGGGAAAATAGACGTAAAGTAGTATTAGATTATAACCCAAAGTATAAAAGAAATATCCATTTGTTCAAATTATTAAACAAATGAGGGAGAAAAGACAAATCTCCCTTGTAGAATTCCCAATAATTTACTTATTCACCCCTAAGAAGCATAAATTCCACCCCTTAAGCACAGGCTGCACATAGGGAACAAATATGGAAAGGCAGGAAGTGAGGGGAAAAGTTTTGTTTGTTTTTAAGAGACAGGGTCTTGCTCTGTCACAGGCTGGAGTGTAGTAGTGCAATCATAGCTCACTGTAATCTCACACTCCTGGGCTCAGAGATCCTCCCACCTCAAGCTCCCAAGTAGCTAGGACTACAGGCACTCACCACCACACCTGGCTAATTTTTTTATTTTTTGTAGAAGCGGGGTCACTATGTTGCCCAGCTGGTCTTGAACTCCTGGCCTCTAGCAATCCTCCTCCCTCAGCCTCCTCAAAATTCTGGGATTACAGGGGTGAGCCACCATGCCTGGCCGAGAAGAGTAACAATGGAGAAAACTGACAGACACGACTTTGGCCAGGTGATGAAGGTCAACCCTTGATAGGAAGTGATGAAAGTAGCACTTTATTTCTGTGGTGTTTCTCCCAGCAGTTTATATCCTCAATCTAATCATGAGAAAAAACATCAATTTCAATAGAGAAGTATCCTACAAAATACTTGACCAGTACTCCTCAAAACTATTGGGGTCATCAAAAAACAATGAAAGTCTGGGAAACTGTTACAGTAAAAAGCAGACTAGAATTATGACTAAAAGAAATGTATCCTGGGTAAGATCCCGGAATAGAAAAGAGATACAAAGGTTAAAAAATAAAGGGAATCAGAATACAGGATGGACTTTTGCTAATAAGAATTTATCAATATTGCACCGGGCACAGTGGCATGCACTTGTAGTCCCAGCTACTCAGGAGGCTGAGGCAGGAGGATCACTTGAGCCCAGGAGTTTGAGGCTGTATTGCACCTGACCGTGCCTGTGAATAGCTACTGCATTCCAGCCTGTGCAATATAGGGATGATGTCAAGTCTTTTAAAAAAAGTTCAGTGATTGTAATAAATGTACCACTCTAATATAAGATTTAATGCTAGGGGAAACTGGGTGTGGAATACATGGAAACACTCTCTTCCAAATATTTCTGAAAATCTAGGCCAGGTATGGTGGCCCATACTTGCAATCCCACCACTTTGGGGGGCTGAGGTGGGAGGCTTTGAGGCCAGGAGTTTGAGACCAACCTGGGCAACACAGCAAGACCTCGTCTCTACAAAAAATAAAAATTAGCTGGGTGGTGTGGCATGTGCCTATAGTCCCAGGTACTTGGGAGGCTGAGGCGAAAGGATCGCCTGAACCCAAGAGGTTGAGGCTATAGTGAGCTGTATGCCACTGCACTCCAGGCTGGGTGACAGAGTTTCTGACTCAAAAAAAAAAGTTTTTTTTTCTAAAAATCTAAAATAGTTATAAAAAAAAGTCTATCATAAAAGAAAAATAAAACAAACCAGTCATCATATGACGCAGAAATTTCAATCCTAAATAGATGCCCAAGAGAAATAAAAACATATGTACCCACAACTTACACACTTATGAAAAGGCTATTATCCATAATAGCCAAAAAGTGTGAACAATTCAAATAATCATCAACTAATAGACAAAAATGTGGTATGTCTACACAATAAAAAGTGAAGTACTGATGCATGTTCTAACATGAACGAACCTTGAAAACACGTTGTTAATGAAAGAAGCCAGTCACAAAAGGTTGTGTATCACATGATTTGATCTATATAAAAAATGTCCAGAATAGACAAATCTATAATGACAGAAAGTTGTGGCTGACTAGGGCTGGGGGTGGCAATTGTCATGTTGGGGAAAATGTGAAGTGACTGCTAATTAGGTGCAGGGTTTCTTTTGGGGGTGATAAAAATGTTCTAAAATGGATTGTGGTGATAGTTGTACAACTCTGGAAATATGCCAAAATCACCATTAAATTGTACAGTTTAAATGAGTGAGATATATTCTATGTACATTATATCTCACTTCATCTATTTACACACATACATCTAACACATAACTACTGACTAAATGCTATTTTCCGAAAAGACTGGGAACAAGGCAAGGGTTGGGATGTCTGCTTTCATCACTCTGTTCAGCCATGTACTGAAGGTCTTAGCCACCATGCCAAGCCAAAATATGTACTTTTTTGTCCATGTTTTTTCACTAAAGATAGTTCTGAGGCTCATTACTGTTTTGGGTATCAAAAGTTCATTGTGTTATTGCAGAGTAGTGTTGCAGAGTGTGCATGTACCATAATATATTTATATATTCACCTTTTATATTTTTTATTTTATTTTTAGAGACGAGGTCTTGCCAAGTTGCCCAGGTTGGTCTCGAACACACAGGCTCAGGCAATCTATTCACCTCGGCCTCCCAGGTGCTGAGAATACAGGCTGAGCCACTGAGCCTGGCCATATATTCACCTTTTAATGGGTAGTTTCCAGTTCTCTGTTATACAAATTAAGCTACCATGAATTCTGTATACAAGTCCTTGTATGAACACATACTTCCATTTCTTGTGGGTAAATCTTAGGCATGGAATGGATGGGTTATATAAGTATACATTTAACTTTGTAAGAAACTGCCATACTGTCTTCCCCAAATCTTACACCAGCAGTGTGTTAGTTACTCCCATCCTAACCACCACTTGGTACGGTTAGTTTTTAGTTTTTCTAATATGTGCGTAGGGGTATCTCATTGTAGTTTTAATTTGCATTTCCCTAGTGACTAATGATGTCAAATATCTTTTCATGTCCTTTTAGGCCATCTTTTTATCTTCTTTGGTGAAGTGTCTGGTCAAATCTTTTGCCTGTTTTTTATTGGATTGTTCTATCAGATTATGAGACTTCTTCATATATTTTGAATACCAGCCCCTTACCAAATATCCTATTTACAAATATTATTTTAATCCGTAGCTTTTCATTCAATTTTACTGAGGACCTCAGTTCCTCACTGGCTGCTGGCTGGAGGCTGCCCTCAGTTCCTTGTTATATGGGCATCTCCACTGGCAGCTCACAACCATGGCAGGTTGCTTCATAAAGAGACAGAGAGATGGTGTGAATAATACAGAAGCCAGTCTTTTGTAAGCAAGTATTTGAAGTGACACCTTATCACTTCTGCTGTATTCTAGTCCTTCAAAGTAAGTCACTAAGTCAAGCCTATACTCAAGGGAAGGGGATCATACAAGGCAAGAATACCAGAAGGCAGGGGTCTGAAACTGTTTCAGAAGCTGTATTCAGAAGATGTGCAGATACTTATTATAATACCATGTTCAAAGCCAGGTGTGGTAGGTAGCGTGTGGTTTGTAGTTCCAGCTAGTCAGGAGGCTGAGGCAGGACTGCTTGAGCCAAGGAGTTCGAGGATATAGTGCACAATGACTGTACCTGTGAATAGGTAATGGCAGTGCAGCCTAGGCAACACCGTGAGACCCTGCATCTAAGTAAGTAAATAAACAGTAAGTTAAAATTACATTCATATCATGCTCACAATTCTTTTCAGTACATTTTATTTTATTTTATTTTTTGAGTTGGAGTCTCACTCTGTCACCCAGACTGGAGTGCAGTGGCCACTCCCGGCCACCGCAGCCTCAACCTGCTGGGCTCCGGCGATCCTTCCGCCTCAGCCTTCCAAGTAGCTGGAACTACAGGTGCGCGCTACCACATCCGGCTAATTTTTGATTTATTGTAGAGATGAGA